>JAWQFY010001295.1:0-11394 GCA_037055185.1 Capillidium rhysosporum
TAATTTAGTTAAATATATTATTACTATTTAATAATATAAAATATTTTTAGTTTTAGAATAAAACTTAAAATAAGTAATATAATTTAGTATTAAATATAAATGTTTATTAAAAATAAAATAAAGTTTAATTAATTAAGCAAATACTAATAAAATTATTCAAAATTAAACAATATATTGTTATTTATAAATATTGCTTTTAAGTTATAAATATTATTATAAAGTTATTAAAAAATAACTTTTTTATAATATATTATATTTAAATTTAAATAAATTATTAAATTATTAAAATAGGTATTAACAAATAACTTATATACTTTTTTATATAAATTAATTAACTTAATATAGTTAAAATTATCTGAAAAATAAAATAAAATATAAGAATTTAGTTTTTAATTAAGTTTAAAGTCTTTATTATTAAAGAAAGTAGCATATTTATATAAAAAATTAACTTTAAAAATGCTTAAATTAATATAAAAAGTAATTAAATAGAAAATTTAGTATTTGAAAAAGTATGATAAATATATATTTTATACTTGCTTAATAACTTTTTAAAATTTATTTAGCTTTTAAAAAGTATATTTTCTTAAACTGATATTTTAAAATATTGCAAATTAAAATAAATAAACATTTTAATAAAAGTATTTAAATAATAAATTTATGCTTTTCTAATTGTTAAATCCTAAGTAATGTATACAATATTTGAGTATTTTAAGTAAGAATTCAAGCAAATTTATCATTATATAAAAGATTTCTTCAGTTTAAAGATCCAATATAGGATTTTTGTACTTTAATAATTTATATTTGTACTATATCTATTAAGTAGAACTTTTCTAATTGTGATTTATCCATTAATTTGAGAAATAAGCTATAATATTCACAATAAAATCACTAAAAAGTATAATGATAAAAGTTTAATTGAAAACAAATTAGCAGTTTAAATTCAGCTCAATTAAGCTTAAATTGCAAAGTTTATAACTTTAGATCTCCAAAACCTTACCAAAATAGTTTTACTTAAAAGATAGGAAATACAATTTTCTCAAGTTACGGAGAGAAGGGATGTTCTCTATAAGCTAATTCCAACTACAACCACAGCCATGAGTAGAAAGGTTAAGTATCTCCAATATAAATTTAGCTTTATTTTTAATTAAATTTTATTTAATAATTTAAACTAATTTATAATTCCAGATTAATCCAAAGGTTCACAACTTTTTATTTGCCAATTAACCAAATTTAAATTTATTTGAGTAAAATTTTTTTTTCGATCCCAACGTTTTCTTTTTGCTATTCTTTAAAACAAATTTCGAGTATATACCAAAGAAAACAATAATAAGAAATAATGGAGTTACAGTTTTTAGATACTACACCACCACAAAGTTTAAATTTAGATACATCCGATTCAAGAAATATTGAGCATAATAAAAATAATTATGATAGTAGTGTTGGTTCCGATGTAGATTTCAATTTTAATGACGATGAGGAAGCTTGGTCGGACTGGGAGGTCTCTGAAAATGATCAACAGCCAATAGAATGTTTGTTCTGTTCTAAAGAGGAATTTAGAACCGATTTAATTTTGAACCATATGATAATCAATCACGACTTTGATATTGTAAAGTTGAAGTCAGAATTGAAGTTAGAATTCTATAAAATTATGAGGCTTCTCAACTACTTACGTCAACAAGTAAAAGAACTAATTTTTTAATTGTTTTTAATTGTTTTGTTTTTTTGGAACAAATAGAAACGCGAAGGGGTAGATTTAACTGGATTTAAAGTGAACCTTACTGATAGCTACCTTACCGATGATACTTACCTATTACCTACCTACCAAGATGATAGATTACTTTACGGTACTTTTAAAACAGTAATAATGAAATGTTAACATATATATTTAAAGATTTAGATGATTTGGCTGACTTGGATAATTCTACCTTCTCGGGTGCCACTTCACTAGCCAGTTCTTATGCTTCCCAAATATCGGTAAACGCTTTTAGCAACTACAATAAAGAACGAGTTAAAATGATGAAGAAGGATATTAAAAAGTTAGCTGCTCAACTCAATCAGGTTCAGAATCAGTTCCACGAGTATAAACTTTTTGTTAAGGAACAGTTTTTCGATAATTTGTCGACTAACCCAGTGAGTTCAACGACAAGTGATGTTAAAAATAAAGGAGAGGGAAAAGAGACCGGTGTAGAGTTGGAAGTTAACAAACCTTATTTCGAATCGTATGCTGGATTAGGTAACAAGTTTATTGATTTTTTTCATTTAATACTAAAACACTTCTTTTATTTCCTAGAAATCCATGAACAGATGTTAAAAGTAAACCAGCTAGATCCTATTTGTATACTTATCTCTTATTAGGATAAAGTACGTACTGAAGCGTACCGTGACTTTATCTTGAACAATCCATCTTTATTCAAAGATAAAGTTGTATTGGACGTGGGTTGTGGTAATTTTTCACCACTAATTTCTCTCTTTCTAATTAATATTTTATATAAAATAGGTACTGGGATTCTATCCATGTTTGCAGCTAAAGCAGGCGCTAAACAAGGTAAATCATCATTATAGTTTTAGTTTGTTTATATTTGTATAGTTATCGCGGTAGATAATTCAGATATAGTATACCAGACTATGGATATCGTAAATAGAAACAATTTCGGCAGCATCATCACGTAATTGTCACCACTTTTTATTGATTTACTTAGATTTTTTTATGCAGAGTTTTGAAAGGTAAAATCGAACAAGTCAAACTGCCAGTAGATAAAGTGGATATAATCATATCCGAATGGATGGTAAATCAGCGTTCTTTTTTGGAAATATTGCTTACAGTTTAACTTGGTAGGGTTACTGCCTGCTTTTCGAAGCTATGTTTGATTCGGTCATCTACGCTCGTGACACCTACCTTCAACCGGATGGCTTATTGGTACCCAACTACTCCCAGATATTAATAGCCACCGTATCTGATTCTGATTGGGTAGAGAAATATGTACAGTTTTGGGATGATGTATACGGTAAATTATCGATTTTCCAGCCTTAGCCTAATTTATTAACGTATGCGTTTTTTATCAGGGTTTGACATGTCCAACCTCAACGTCGAACTTTACAAGGAAGCACAAATCACTATTTTAAAGCCTGATTCGATCACTTCTACACCCCAGTCTATATTGGATTTAGAACTCAATTCCATCAAAGTAGCTCAGCTCGACTTCGAATCGAATATCAACTTAACTATCCAAGATAATAGACCGATCCACGGATTAGTTATTTATTTCGATACTCTGTTCACTTCCGGTAAAGAAGATTACCTCGATTGGATCACCGCCTACAACTTGGGTATTGCTCCTTCCGAAACATCGATACTGCAAGCTAAAGTTGACGAAATTGTCGTATTCGACCAGGAACCTAAAAATGAATCGGGTGATTTAGTCAAGTACAACAACGTAGCGTTCTCTACTGGACCTAACGCTATTCCTACCCATTGGAAACAGACTTTCTTATTGTTACCTAAACCTCTACTGTTGGAGAAAGGTTATCAGCTGAACGGGAAAGTTAAGGTGGAAAAGGATTTCAACAACTTCAGAGGTCTGAAAATTACTTTGAATTTGTACGAACATCTTGAAAAAGAACTGACTTATAAGTTAATATAATTTGGATTTTTTTAGGAAAGGGTGTTTATTATTATTTTAGTAGAGTGAAATTTTTTGAAGTTTGGTTAGAACTTGAAGTTTAACCATTTTACTGATAAAATTAATTAAAATTTGGTTATTAATGATTCGTTTTTTTAGATTCGCATCTTGAGATAATTGTTTTTAAACTATAAACTGATAACGATTTTAGCTCTAATATTTTTTAACTTTCAACTTTTTATATTAAAGTTTGAATAAGATGGTACTTTGAAATCATTTTTGAGTTTTAGTTTTAAAATATTAATATATACTCTATAACTACTGTTTTTATTAAAAAATTTAACTAATAAGAAATAAGCAATTTGTTTTAAGCCCTAGTTAAACAGTATAGCTTAATGAGTAATTATGTAAGCTATTTAGCTAAAAGATACAGGTTTAATTCCTCTTATGGGTATTTTTGCTAATGCTAGGTAAAATCTGTTAAAAATTTAAGCATTTTTGTTGCTTATATATACTAACCTATTAAAAATCTAGAGGATTTTATTGCCTTCATATCTGTTTACCTATTAAAATTATGTTTGTATTTCTGTTATCCCTTTTAATATAATTTTACTATAAATAAAATGTTTATTACTGACTGCTCTACAGTTAGGTTAAAGGAATTTTAAAAAGTAAATTATTTTATACTATATTAATTATTTAAGCTAGTTTAATCACTATTAGAGTATTATATTTATAAAGTAAAGTACTAGTAAGTTTAGCAAATTTAGCTGTTAATTTTGTAAGCTTTAGTTAAATTAACTAAATATAATAATCTTAATTATATATTTTTTATATTTATAACTTAATTTTTTTAAACTATTTACCTTTTTTTAATAGCTTTTTCTTTTAGTATAGTAAGATTTACTTATTTTAGCACTTTTTTTATAATTTTGCTATTTTTTTAAAAGGATATTTAAAACTTATTAAAGCTAATACTAACTTTAAAACTTTTATTATAAAATAAGTAAACTTATTTTAATTATCTTTTAGTTATATTTAGTTATAATTATATTTTTTATATAAATAGTTAAGTTTAAAATCTATATTAACTTTATAAATTTATATGAAAATATTATTTCTTTATCTATTTTCTTCACTTTAAAAAATATAAAAAATAAATTTATATAGTTTTTAATAAAAATTATTATTAATCTAACTTAATAAATTTTATTTATTAATAATAAAAATTGCTTAAGCCTTTTTTAAATACTTTTTAGTTTTTTAGTTATTTTATATTAAAATTAAATTAAATATTTTTATAATATTTATAGTTTTAGCAAAACTATTAATATAAAGTTATTATAACTACTATAAAGTTAAGCTAACTTTTTTTAATTTTATATTATTTTTAGCTATTTAACTTTAGCATTCTAAACTTTTTTAATTTTAGTTTTATAAATTTTTAGTTTTAAAATTAGTTATATAGATTTTTATTTTTATTTTTATTTTTATTATAACTTTAAAATTATAAATTTTATTTTTTGTTTTTAATATTTAATTTAAAAATTATTAAATAGTTTTATTTTTAAAATTTTAGTTTTCAAAATAGTATATTAATAAACTTATTAAATTAATTTAATGTTAAGATATTATTTAAAAAAGCTATTATTTTTAAAATTAAATTTATTTATTTTACTTTTAGTTTTGCTTTTAAAGACTTAATTTAACTTTTTTATAATTTTTTTATAATTAGTAAACAAAAATATATAAAAATAACTTTAAATAAGCAATAGAAAACTAAATTTTTTTTTTATTATAAAAATATTAGTAAAGCTTTTATAATTTACAGTGTTTTATAGCTTTATTTTAGAAAATACTTATTTAAGTTAATTTTTTTATAATTTAGGTTTATACTAATTAAAATAGCAATAAGCTATATATTATATTTTTAATATATTAATTTTATTAGTTTTTAATTAAATAGCAAAGTTTTAAAATTTATTAATATTATAATAAAGTATTATAATAAAGCTAGTAATATTAT
The DNA here is from genome assembly GCA_037055185.1 of Capillidium rhysosporum. Classification (NCBI taxonomy): domain Eukaryota; kingdom Fungi; phylum Entomophthoromycota; class Entomophthoromycetes; order Entomophthorales; family Capillidiaceae; genus Capillidium; species Capillidium rhysosporum. The sequence continues at coordinate 5,647 of JAWQFY010001295.1, forward strand.
ATTATATTTTATTTTAAATTTAATTTTTTACTATAAAATTTTTCTAAAATTTTCTATAATATATTTATTTTACTTAATTATATTAATAATTTATATCTTTTTAAATAACTTTGTAATTAGTATAATAATTTTAATAATAATAATTTAAAGTTATTTTAACTTTTATAAAATTAAAATATTTTATAAATAGTAGTCTTTATTTTTATTTACTTTTAAAAAATATTTATTAATATAAAATTTAGTTTAAAACTATTTTTTAAACTTAAAAATCTATATAATTTTACTATAAGTATTATATAAAAACTAAAAAATTATATATTATATTTATAAATTTTTTAATTAGCAGTTTAAATTATAATAATAAATTTATTTATTTATTTAACTTAAATATTTTATATTTTATATTTTAATTCTTAATACTATAATATAATATTAAAAATAATAAAGTTAAAATAAATTAATAAAGTACTTTTTATTAATAGTTAAAGCTTTTTAAAAGAATATATAAATAAAAGACTACTTATAAAAGTAATTATAAAAATATTATTAAAAAATAATTAGCTAAAACTACAATAATTTAAAAAATAAAGATATAAATAAAAATAAAAGTAATATTTATAAGCTTATTAAAAATAGTTAACTTAAACTAATTTAAACAAAAATAAATAAATAAAAAATAAAGATAAAAATAAAGCAAAAATTTTATTAAATAAATTTATAACTTATAAAAATTTTAAGTTATTAATTATTAATATATAAAAGCCTTATATTAAAATAAAAGTAAGTAAAATTATATATAAAATGCTTTAATAAAATAAATAAAAGTAAAAAAAATTAGTAAAATAGCTATATACATAATTTTAAAATAGTAAAGTATTTTATAGTATTATAAATATTTAATAAATAATATATAATTTAAATTTTTTTAAATATATTCAATATATTTAAAATAAAAGTTTAAAAGTAGAAATAAAATAAGTTTTACTAATAGTATAAAAAATGCAAACTATTTAGTAAAAAAGTTTTTTTTATAAAGTATTTATTATTTTAGTTATATCTTTTAGTATATATTTTAGAATTTTAATATTAATAAAATATTAGTAAGTATATATATTAAATTTATTACTTATTATTTTTATTATAAAAAAAGTTAATAAATAATACTATTAGTAAAAAAACTAAATTAGCTAATTTTATTATTTATTATTTATTTTAGTACTATTTTATATTTATTTTAGTATTATTTATATATATATTTAATTTTAATTATTATTTAACTGCTTTTTATTTATAAATATTAAACAAAAGTAAATATTATAACATATTTTTTTAGCTTATATAATTTTTATTTAATTATTAAAGTATTTATTTTAAACTTTTATAAATATAGTTTCTAAATTTTTTAAAATAATATTATATATTAGAGTTATAATATTTTTTTCTTTCTTTTTTTATACATTAATTTATAAGTTTATAAAGTTTTTACTATTAGTTATAAATTTATTTTTCAAAATATTTTCAGTTAAATTACTAATTATATTAGATATTTATAATATATATATTAATTTATTATTTTAAAAAAATCCATATCTATTTATATATATACTTATAATAGCTTAAATTTAACTTTTTCTTTTTAAGTTTTCTTTTTTATCAATAAATAAGCAGATAAAAAATCATTAATTAATATCTAATTTTTATCATTTTTCTATTAGCAGTATAAATCTTTAATTTTATTAGGATTTTACTTTACTAATTAAACTTTTACTATTAAATATATTTAACCTATTTATAAATCTAATATTAATAAAATAAGGCAAACACTTAGGCTTATAAGCTTTTAAAAATGTAAAAAAAGCTTAAAAAAGTTAAAATGCAGTAATTCTCTTTTTAGTAAACTTTACTTATTTAAGATAACCATATTTAATAAAAGTTGGAACTTTTAATATATATTAGTTATTTGTATTATTAAACTTAAATTAATTGAAGAGAGTATACCAAATATTTAGGTTTATTATTTTTAATTTTTTTATTTTATAACTAATATACTTTTTTAATAATAGTTTTAAATAATGAAAATCAAAATACTAGTATATTTAATTAATAGAAAATAAATTATTAATAAAGATTTATTTTAATAAATTAGTGTATATAAATCATAATTAATAAAAATATCAAGCGAGTAGAGCACGATCAGGTGTGCGTAGATTTCTCTTATCTGTAAATCTTCTAAGGTTCTGGTTCAAATCCAGATGCTTATACTATATATATATTTATTACTTTTAATTGATGTAATTTTTGCTTCTAAAATTAATTTTTTGTCTAAATGTTCTTTTATAACTTTTATTATGTAGCAATTAGTTGCGTTATGTTCTGTTAGTTTAAATTGTCAATAAAAAGAACGATTTGAAATAGTTTTACTTTTGAGAATAAAATTAGTTTATTCAAAGTAAATTTAGTCAATAAACATTAATATATATTAATATATATTAGGTGGTTGTGCTGTCTAACTGGATTAAATCGAGAATGCTGTATCGAATTTATAGTCTTATTACTTATTAAATTTATTTTTTATCTAATTTAGTTTTTAAATAAATATTGCAAATAATAAAACTTAAAACATTTAAATTTAAACAACAATCACTAAACTAAATTTTTACATGTGATTATTTTTCACAAGATAGTGTATATAAAACAAAATTAGTAAATTTATTAAGCAAGTAGAGCACGATCAGTTGTGTGTAGAGATCCATCAACTTCTAAGCAAACAAACAAACATCTTTCTAAAGTTCTGGTTCAAATCCAGATACTTGCGTTATATTATATTATTATTTTTGCTTTTTAAAATCCTATTTTATACTATATGCTCTATAATATTTTTTACGCAGCAATTAGTTTTGGTTTATTTGTTATTTTAAATTGCTGACGAAACTGTAGGATTTGGAAAGTGGATTTACTTATGAAATAAATTTAGCTTATTGAAAATAACTTTAATTAACAAATATTTATAACTTTTCATATAAATAAATTAGCTGTTTGTGTTGTATAACTGGATTAAAGTTTTGAATGTAATATCAAATCTATAGTTTTATCACTTATTAATTTGATTATTTATCTAATTTAGTTTTATGAATAAACAATTGTAAGTAATAAACCCTGAGATAATAAAATTTCAATAATGATTAATAAAAATAAACTTTTAAATGCGATATATTTTAATAAAATAGAGTATATAAATCAATATTAGTAAAATTGTTAAGCAAGTAGAGCACGATCAGTTGTGCGTAGAACTCCTCCAATTCTAAGTAAACAAACAAATACCTTTCTAAGGTTCTGGTTCAAATCCAGATACTTGCATTAAATTATATTTTTATAGTTATTTTTGCTTATTAATAATCTATTTTATACATATGTTCTTTTATATTTTTTACGCAGCAATTGGTTTCAGTTTATTTTGTTAGTTTAAATTGTTAGTGAAGCTGTAGGATTTAGAAAGCGGATTTGCTTTTGAAAATAAATTAGTTTATTGAAGTAATTTTAATTGGTATTTATTTGTAACTTTTCATATAAATACATTAGCTGTTTATGTTGTATAACTGGATTAAAACTGAGAATGTGGTATCAAATCTATCGTTTTACCACTTATTTCATTTTTTATTTAATTTAGTTTTTCGAATAAATATTAAAAAAAAATCCTTAAATTAATATTTTTCAATAAATATTACTAATAATAAACTTTTATCTGTGTTTTATTTTAATAAAATAGTGTATATAAATCAATATTAATAAAACTATCAAGCAAGTAGAGCACGATCAGTTGTGCGTAGAGCTCTTCCGCATCTAAGTAAACAAACAAACACCTTTCTAAGGTTCTGGTTCAAATCCAGATACTTGCACTATATTATATTTTTATTATTTTATTTTCTATATTTTTTGCTTTTAGGCAATATATTTTATACTATATGTTCTTTTATTATTTTTTACGCAGTAATTGGTTTAAGCTTAAACTGGTAATTAGATTGTTGGATTCGAAAAACGATAATATTTTCAGGATTAAATATAACTTAATGAAAATAAATTTAGTTAATAAACATTTTTAACTTATAATGAATATTAGCTAATGATATTTTTTAAATTTATTGGAAAGAAATTATTGTGTAATATCTATTTGTTTATCATTTATTCAATATTTATTTTTTTAAATAAGTATTTATAACTTATAAAACCTGGAATATTAACTTATAGTAATCAATTAATAGAAAACAAACTTTTACGTTATATTTAGTTTAGTAAATTAGTGTATATAAATTAAAAGTAATAAAGTAATCAAGCGAGTAGAGCACGATCAGTTGCGCGTAGACTTCTCATCTGTGGTTCTGGTTCAAATCCAGATACTTGCACTATATATATTTTTTAGTACTATTGATTGATATAGCTTTTACTTGTAAATAATCGATTTTTTGTCTAAATGTTCTTTTATAAATTTTTTACGCAGTAATTTGTTTTGTTACATTTATAATACTGCTATTTTAATCTGATTTCTCAAAAATAAATCTTTTAATTTTGGTATATCGTTATCCATAAGTAAAATGTCTTTTTTGAAAGCGTTATTGTTAACTATATCATATTATTTTAATTTTATAAAAATTTTATCTTATTCGAAGTTTTAGTATAAAATATAAGTTAGTTTGAAACGTATTAATTTTATATTTTACAAATAACAATTTATTAATAAATATGTAAAATAAAACTCAAATATTCAACAGTTACTACTTATATTTATAAATATATAGCGAATATTATTGTAAATATGTTAATATAGTATGAAATAGATATTTATTAATTTAGAGATGTATATACTCTCATTGGTAAGGTACTCTAAAAGTGAAGTTAGGATCGATAAAGAACTGGTTATCCTTCTTAGTAATAGCTTCCTTATCCGCTTCAATATTTATTTTACTTTCAAGATTAGTTTGAGATTTAGATAGGCCGTCCAAAGTTAGGATGACCCCATCGTTCTGCCTGTTTTTTAAATTAAATTTGTTACCGCTACCATCCTGCGCTAACGAAAACTTGTTCAATTTACAGATTGAAGTTATTGGACCCGGTAACAAATTGCCAAAGGAACCTCCTGCGATTGGTTTACTGCTGTATGCGTTACCGAATATGTTGGTCAATAACTTTGATAGATCCAGTTTCTCACCGAATCGGATTCCCAGTTTGTTGTTCTGTAAGAGCGAAGTCAAAAATGTGATAAACAAATCTTCTGAGATTCTGGACGTGCTGTCAGTTGTTGAGTTTTGTTGGTTGATGGGATCAGCCGATACTGATAATAAAGTTACAAATAAAGGTAAACCCGAGGTGGATTTCATTTTTTAATTAAGTTTATATAGCTTAATTAAATGTTTAAAGTAATTATTGCTGTTGGATATTAGTAAAATTTATAGATGTTTTGTTGTTTATATACTTTTCAAATACTTGCACAATTTTTGGCATATTTATATATTTTGTGTAAACTTGTTGGTTTACACTAAATATAAATTTCATCGAAATGCAATTATATTCAATATGTAAAACAGTGATAAATTTCTATCAAACATCTTATGGATTTAAAATACAGTTGTATTAAACTAATTTTTGTTATTTTTACTTTTAATTTGATGGCAACTTTTCAAATATTCAATTTTCGACAGATGTAGGCATACACATTTGAAGATCTTTAAATATTCTTTGGATCAGTTTATTTTG
>JAWQFY010001296.1:0-11391 GCA_037055185.1 Capillidium rhysosporum
TAAAATTTTTTTATTATTAAAATCTTCAAATATAAATAATTGTTAATTAAATTCTATCTGGGAGCGCTTCCCAATATCTGTAAGTATATTTATAAATATATATTATTATATTAAAACTATAGTAATAATTTTTAAATTTTTGTTTATTTATTTTTATTTTATAAGATATATTATAAAATAAGTATACAATTTAGCTTATAATTTAAGTTTAAGTTTTTTAATTATATAAATTTGCTTTTTAAATATAAGTATGTTTTATTAATATTTTTATAACTATAGCTTAATGATTTTATAAATTAGTTAAGCTAATTATAATATTTTTTAATTATAATATAACTTAAATTATATATTAATATTTATATTTATACTATTAATAGTAAATTTACTTAAAATTTTATAAATATATTTTATAAATATAATTATACTTATATTAAAAATTATAATAATAAATGAATTTATTAATAATTGCAAATGCTTTTAATTATTTTAAAAACTTTGTATCTTAGTTAAAACTATTTTTATATAATAAAATAAAGTTTTAAAACTAAAAAAGCAATTTTTTTAATAATATATCTTATATATTTTAATATTTATATATTTAAATTTTAAGTTATTTTTAATTTATTAAAAATAAAAAAACTACTATTTTTTAAATATACTGCTAATAATATATTAACTATAATATAAAAATTATTAACAATAATAATTTTTTAAATGTTTAATTTAGTATAAAATTTAATTTATTTTTAAAGTCTTTAAAACTAAATAAAATATAAATTTTAATATTATATAATTAAATTATAAATATATGTTTTTTATATTTTTACTAATTTATTTACTAGCTTTAATAGCTAAATATTATAAATTTAAGTTTTTTTTTAAAGATTTAAAAAATAATTTAAGCTTTTTTAAAATTTTATTTACTTTAAATATACTTTTTTAATATTTAACTTAAATAATATATTATTTAATTAATTTAATTTAGTTATTAAATATATAAATTAATATACTTAATTATCTTTTTAAAGTTAGTAAGTTTATATTTATTAAAAATAAATTTTGATACCAAATTAAAGCTATTATTATTTATTATATATATAAAATAACAAATCCTATAACATAAAGTATAAATACTAAATAAACTATAACTTATAATGTTATTAACTTTAATTATAATTTAATATATAATTTATATTAAAAGTTTAAATATTTTAATAAAAAGTCTATTAATTTAACTTTTACTTTAATAAAAATTGCTACTTTTCTAATTTGATTTTAATACTGATAAAATTATAAAAAAAATTATTCTAAAATTATTTTATAGGCTAATTAAAGGATAAAAAATATCTATCAAGATAAAATTTATATACTTTAAGTATATTATTATTATTAAATAAAAACTTACTTTTTAGTTTTTATTTTTTTATTATATTTTATTTTATTACTAGTAGTTAATTCTATTATATTTTTATATAATATAGTAACTATACTATTTTTTTCTTTATTTTCCCTTTTTACTTAGTTTTTTTTAAAGCTTCTTTAGTTTACTTTTAGCTTTTTAGTTTTTTTTTAAAATTTACCTTTATTTTATTATTATTATCTTATCTATTTAGTTACTTTATAATATTTTTACTTCTATAACAATATATGTTACTTTATCTTTCTCCTATTTAGAAGTAGTTAAAAAAAATTTTTTTTATATAAATTTTAAGTTTATATAAACTTTTTGAAAAGTATACTTTGATATATATATATATATAAAATGCATTAATTTATTAATTTTTATTTAAACTAAAAATTACTAAAAAACTACAAACTCAGAATTTTTTTACATTATAATTATATATATTTATAATTTAATTTAAATCATTTAAATTATAATGATTTTAGTTTTTTTGTTTAAATTAACTTAATTTTGTTAATACTGCACCTATTTAAAACTAACTTCTATTACTTTATTTAGCTAATTTAAAAATATAGTTTGCCTAACTACATAAATATCTTATTGTTAAAGTACTTTTATAGTGAGAAAAAAAATTCAGGATCAAGTTTGGACTTAAATATAGAGAAGAATTAAATGACAATTTTTGAAATAGAACTGTAAAATTCCTAAGGCTTTATATAGTTAAAGCATATTTAGTAATACTATAGTTTTTATAGATAACTGACTACTGTAATAAAGTTAAAATAACTGTAATCTTCTAACATAGTTCATGTAATGCCTTTAATTTAAAGGATTAATAGTTCATTAGCAATTATATTTTATAATAAATATTACTTTAAGTTTAAAAAAAAGTAACTAAATACATTAAATATTTAAAATTCAATACTATAAACATAACTAATAAAAAAGCTTGAAAAATATTATTTGGCAAGTTTAGCTTTTTCCTGACTATACAAAAAATAAAAGCAATTAAAAAAAATGTATTAACTACAAAAGGAATACCTCAATTGGATAGAAAAATCTTCTTCAACATCGTCATCATCCCAATTATGCTGCCAATTTTCTAAACTGTTCTTTATACCTTCCTCCTCTTCCCATTCTAAAAAATCAAAAAAAACCAAACCGATTAAATAAATTTGATTATAATGTGTAATTTACCGTCTAATGCGAACTCCTCAAAAGTATCTTCTTCTTCCAAGTTATTGAAGTTAGGGTTTGTATCGGAAGTGGGTTTAGTATTCTTCTTATCTACTGAAGTATCGACTGGATTTGTTGATTTAGACATTATTTTTAGTTTAATAAATTTTGGGTTTCCAACTCTTTTTACACCTAAAAGTTTAGGTTTATAGTTCATATTTTTCTGAGACCAAAGTCAACGTAAGCTTCAGTAATTAGGTTGATTGGATACTTTTTAAACTTGTCTAATTGGTTATAGAAAATTAACAATCATTTCAACTTTTCTGGGTTTAAAATTTTATCGAGGATTTAGGCTCTAGAAAGAAAAATTTTTGAGCAAAAAGGATGACCGATATCAACCAAAGTTTAGAGAAGTTTCAAGAAGCTAGGTAAATAGTAGTCTGGTATATTGACAACTAAAATATTTTGTGTATATAGAAACTCTATCGAAGTGCAAAAATCCATACCTTTAAATTTCGATTTAGGAATATTGACAGCTGGGGATATAAACACTTTAGATAACAACAGATTCAAGTAAACAACACTAATATACGTTTTATTTACATTTATTTATTTATTAGAAAATTAGATGACAAGTTAGATGATTATTTGAAGGATGTAAGTAGAGGAGGAGTACAGCTACTGATTAACGAAATCTTCAAGTTACCTGTAATTAACACTGAACTAGGTTATATGGCCAAACTACCTAAACCTCTTTTAACCATACCTCGTGAAAAACCAGTACCTAAACCTAAACCAATGACTAGATGGGAGAAGTTCGCTAAAGCTAAGGGTATTACCAATAAGAAACGCGAACGTATGATATTTGATGAGGAGAGTGGTACCTACAAGCCTAGGTACGGATACAAGGGTATTAACCAGGTAACGGACGACTGGTTGATCGAAGTACCAGAAGGTGCTCCAATGGACCAAGACATGTACGCTGAAGCTAGAGCTGATAAGAAAAAGAGAGTACAGGACAACCAACGTAAACAGGAGCGTAACTTACGAGAAGCTAGTAACCGACCTGATGAAGTAGTGGATCCCAGTTTGGCTGGTGATAAGTTGTCGAATGTGCAAAAACGCCATAAAGCGAAACAAGCACAACAGAAAGAGGAAGCTGCCCAACGAAGAACTAAGCAGGCAGAACGCAAGGAGGATTTGCAACGTGACGCCGTACTAGCTAAAACTTCTACTGCTTCTCTCGGTAAGTTCGATGCTACCATCCAAGGTGAAGCCAAAGCTAAAGGTGTAAAACGCCAGGTAAATTTTATCAGTATATATTTGGTTTTAATTTTGTTGGGAAATAGTTTGAACAGACTACTGCTCCTGATTTGGGTAAGGAAAAGGAATCTACCTTAAAAGTTATATCCAAACTTACTGATGGATCAGCCGCCAAAGCTAAACAGAAGAAAGAAGTCGTAAATACACGAAAGGTAAATTATTATAACCTTCATTTATTAATACAACTTTTTAGGCTATGAAACAGGTACGTTTCCAGTTACCTGATAAAAAAGCAAAAGGGAACGGTAAAAAGAAGTCGAAATAATTTTAAAGTTCTTTGATTTCTACTTCTATACTACATTGAAATATAGTTTGGAATTTATAATTTTAAAGCTACCTACAATCACAGCTTTCTAATCAGTAAGTTGAACTTTTCTTACAATTTTCAATTAAATTTCATATTGAAATTTAGTTTGGAATAGCTATAGAAAATAAATAAAAGCTAAAATTATAATATCAAGCATCTTTTAAAAATATATTAAGCAAGGGGAAATTTACATATTGTTAACTAATATTTCCATCTTCCTTAACCGTATATCCTTCGATTCTCTGTTAAGATGCTAACTTTCGTTAAAAGAAGTGAAAAAATTGTTGATTAACTTTGAATTTCAATTCCTTTTATCTAACATTACATGAACAACTTTTTTTAAATATCTACTTCTTACCCTTACATAGTAGATAAAATTTATTGGTTTTATCCTTATTAAAAAATTCCTGTCAATAGTGATTGAATTACAAATTTTTATCTATAAATTAAAAATATCAATTTTATTGTTTAAATTAATACTTCTTAAAATTTGGAATGGTAAAGATTTTTTTAATGGGAGAATTTTGGGTTACTAGTAAATGATTGAACATAAATCTAAATCTGAAACTGCAGAAAAGGTAATTTGAATTTGTGAGACAGCTTAGGAAATAATAAAGAAGCTATAGAATCACTTACTGAATGCACAACCAATTTAATTTAAATTAAATGCAATTATTATATAGTTCCAATTATTTTCAAGTTTAAACCAAATAGTATTTAGTATAAACAGTATAAATTTGTCGAATTTAACATTCTAAATAACCTTAATGTTCTTCTCTTACCTTTAAATCCAAAAAAATTATTTCTAATTTGTAATTTACCTATGGAAATTAATAAAATGTTGGGATTCCCAATAACTTTATAAGCTATAGTTAATTACTTTAAGTAAAAACAACTATGTACCCATTAGTTTCTGAGTTCCTATTTTCGAAAGTGATTATCTTTACAGATTTGTCGATATTACTCTCCAATCGCGATTTACAACTGTTATCTGATAGTTGTTTGGAGTCACAGAGTGAACTGCCCGCTAACCATGCGTTACGGTTTAAGTCGACTATTTCTGAGTTAGTAAGTTTGAAGTTGGGGTTACTTTTCTTGATGTATTTTAGCTCCTTAGAGATAATGTGACCAAATCTATAGTATTTATGTATAAAATCGATATTAGGATATCTGATGTAAATTTATTCGCATTGTGTAAATTTGTACTATACTTTTTATAGGCTGTGTCGCTGGTATTTATATTCATTTTAAAAATACTGAATTATGTGAACTATATGTTTTTATATTTCAATAGTTAAACTATGCTATTTTTAGTTTTAAAAAAAGGGATTTTTTGTAATTAAACTTAATTTTCATCAATACCTTTGCGAAAAAAGTTTATAACTAAAATCAAGTGAAATTCTATTAAGTTGTACCATTATACTTGATGGTATACTTTATAAAAACATGAAAATGTATTTCAATATTGCATATTCTACTATAAATAAGTATACACTATTATCTACGTTTTAAAAATTAATAATAATGAAAGTTTATACACAAATTATACCATTCTGAAAAGAATAAAATACAGTGTCTGAGGCATAGGACATAATACTAATTTGCCTTTATTACATCAAAAATCTTGTGGTAGAATTGTTACATATTATAGATTCTCCTGAACACCTACCATCCATTTTATTCTTAGTACTGTACTTTCATAATTGAATGTATATTTCAACTTGGTGCTACTTTTAGTTGTTATTCTTTTACATATTTACTGACCAAATAGTTCATGCTTATACTTGAGAGTTTAGATGCTGTAGTTACAGTTGAAATTAATAGTAAAGCTAATAGCATGTAAATACTTTTATATGTCAATTTGTATTGTTTTTTTGCTTTTAATAAAGTTATTAAGGATGTTTTGTAAATAATATTGATAAATTTATATATTTACTTGAAATTTAAACTTAATTGAAAGAGATGTTAGGTTTATACAGCGTTTAAAGAGGTAGAAAAAAAGCGTAGATATACTTTTAAATAAAATAAAATAAAAATCTAAATATATTTTTAATAAAAGTGCAATTAATTATACTCTGAAAAGGCAAAGCAGGAACTCTATAATATGAGAATTTACAGTATTTTATTAAACTATTTAGCATAACTTTTTATACTAGCTGATACCTATATTTCTATACTTTTGTTCTACTGTCTATAACTCCAATTTTGTAATTTTGGGAGGTCAGAAATATCATTTAGGGATTGATATAACTTTTCAACTATATCAGGGGAACGAACCTTGCTGACATCATTCCAAGAAAGATAACTTATCGTAATGATATAAGGCATATTATCCTAAATCGTGCTTCGGGATTCGTAAAATACTTAGCACTTGGTTAAAACGATAAAACATTCGATAGCGGAGTACAATCGAATATATTAAGAGTAGTACATTTAATTATCGATGTGTAGGATGTAGATACTATATTTACCTACATCGATATCGTTCTGTAGCAATATATGTTGATTAGAATAAATTGTTCGTTTAAAGTTCGAAATTATTATTTTTAATTTTGGGTATTATATATTAAAGATCCATTGACAAGTACTATGTTTAAGATGTACGAGCAACTATGTGTTGTTAGTGTTGATGTAGTATACCGTTTATAACTGTATAATTAAGGTATATAGTGAATAAGAAAATGCTTGTAGGCTGCATTATGAGTAACTGTATTAAAAATAACATTAAAGAAAACTGCCTACATAAATAAGTTTATTAGTCTTATATTATTGGAGAATTCATTAAACTGACAAAGCCGATGAAGAGGTTGCTAAATATCATTATGATTTAGGAAGGTATTTAAAAAAGCCAGATTTCAAGACTGTTTCGAAACTTTTAGTCTTACTGAAGAATTAAAAGCTAAGTAAATACCCAAACCTAAATTAATAAATGTAATTGGCTGGACAAGGATGATCTTAATTTTAGCCCAGCTTTAACAAACTGGCAATCTACCTTAAGAAGCATGAAATCAGTTACCTAACCTAAAACTTAAGGGAAATATACAAAGTTTGGAATAAAAAGGTTAAAAACTGGAGATGTACACTTTTATTTATTTCTATAGCTTTTATAATAATTGAAATGCAGTCGAATACCGATAGTAACAGAGCTAATTTTATAACTGATGCAGAAGCCGAACTTCTAAAGAAACATTACAGTTTGGAACAGCTACCTACCCTCTCTCAACCAACACCTGCGTTCCCAGATGTAACTAGATATGGAGGTCAACTACCTAATACCGATTTTAGTTACGCAGAACAACATTTACAGGCTAATGACAATTTACAACAATTTGAACAAGCTCAACCTACGTTTCAACCGGAAAATTTACATTTACATGCACAGCCTACAACCAACCAACCCATAGAAACTACAACTTTAAATTTACCTAACAACGTGAAATATTTAACTGATGAAAGTTATGAGTCAAGCCAATCTCATTTACAAACAAATCTAAACGCTAATGAAGCAGAACCGGCTAGAGTTAGTTTAGTTCCTTCCGACGTACAACTTCCTCCACACGTACAATTGGAAACTTTATCTGATTACCATATTGAAAACATTGTACCTCAACCTAAACTCAAACGAAAATTTAAAGAGAATTTAATTGAGAAACAGAACGTCACCTTCAAAAGTAAAAAACCATCTACTGCTAGACTCATCCTACGCGTCTTAAGCATGCTGGTTGCACTACTGGCTTTAATTATGAACTTTAGTATATACTTCACTTCTACAAAATTAATTAATTTCAATACTTTGAACTATCTTTTCTTCAGTTGTAGTTTTACGTTAGTTTTAAATTTGGGATATCTGGTCGGATATTGGCTAAGGTACAAGTACTACAAGCATAAATCTAGAAGGATATTGTTCGTAATAACCGATACTTTAACTATAATTTTTAACTTGGCGGCTGCCGTCGCTCTTACTATTCAATTTTCCGACTGTGGTACTGCAACTTGGTGTACACTTAAAGACTGTCTAGTTGTTTTAACTTGGATATCTACGATACTTGGGGCTGTAGCTTTAGTTTGGGATTTATATGGGACTTGGTCTGCTAGGTAATTTTTTTACTTATTTGTACTCCTATTCCTACCCCTACTTTTATCTATAGCATTTAATATATGTATAAATATTTGAATTAAAATAGTTTGTTTTTTTAAATAGTATTTTTAGATTTAAATTGAGTAGATAATTAACTTTAGTTATTTTATTAAGATAGTATCTAGGATCTATAGTTGATTGTTGGATTACCTAATTTTAGCAAAAAATAATTTTATTAGATCATTTTAAATATACCAATATTTCTTGTTCATTAACTTATTTATAAAGAAATAAAAAATTCTAAAAGTCTGTTCACTTTATTTAGATTGAATTAAAATGTAGCAATATATTAAGAATAGTTTATCCTTAAATTTTCATTTAATATTATATTAGAGGATTTACAACATTTAAAATCTTAAGATAATTAATTTATTATATATATTAAAGTTTTTATATAATTTTAATTAGTTTATAAAGCTTGTTAATTATAATTTATATAATAACCTTTTATATTAAAGTTAATTTTGATTTATTTAACTAAATTAAATATTTAAAAAGTAGTGTTTAAAGAAAAATTAAATTAAATAAAATTTATTTCTTAAAAACAAATTACTTTTTATTAATCTTATTTTTAATTTAACTATATATAATTTTATTTTATAAATATTTAATACTTTTATAATATAATAGCTTATTATATTTTAGAACTATTTATTTAAATGTTATATTTTAGCTAATATATATATATATTAAAATATGTTTAAAAATAAAAAACAATTATTTATTAAAATTTTAGCTATTTAGTATATTTTTTATAAAATAAAGTTACTTTTATAGTACTTTAATTATAAGCTTTTAAATTAAAAATTAATTATAATATTAGTAAAATTTTAGGTTTTATTTAAAGGAAATATTAAGTTTTCATTAATTTTTACTAATTTAAAAAGTTTAAACTTTATTTTTTATTTTTTATTTTTAAATTTAGTAATTAATATACTAAACTAAAAAATGCTTAAAAATCAATTATATTTTTATTATTTAATTTTTTTTAAATATTATCAATATAAATATAAAACTTATATATAATTAAAAAAGTTATTATATTAAAATTTTTCAAAAAGCTAACTTAATACTAATAAAAAATATTAGTTATTTTTAAATTATTATACTTAATTTAATTTAACTTTTTATTTTCTTATTATTTTTATTAAATATTTTATTTATATACTTTTGCTAATTTAACTTGTTTTTAAATATTTAGTATAAATAATGTTTACTTTTAAAAAAAGTTAACATTTTAGAAAATTTTAGTTAAAAAATAAATTATTATACTAAAAAAGTTATTAAAAAGTTTATTAAGCTAAAAAAATTAATTATAATAATATTTACTTTTAATTATAAAAAAATATTATATATTTTATTTAAAAATAAATAAATTTTAATAGTAGATTTTATATACTTTAGTTTTTTTATTATTATATAAAATTTTATTTATAATTAATTATATAACTTATAATTTATTTTTGGTAAATTTATTTAAAACTACTTTAATATTTACCTAAAGTTTATTTTAAACTTTTGCTAGCTTAATATTTAAATATATATAGTTGTTTAAACTAGCTTAAATATTTTTATTAAAGTTAAAATATGAAAAAAATATTAGCTTTTATTATATAAAATTAGTTTAAAGTAATAATATTATTAATAAAAATATAAATACCTATATTACTAAGTATATAAATATTAAATCTATTTTTATATTTTTATAAACTTAATATTATAATTTATAAAAATTTATATATAGTTATTAATATTTATTATTTTCTTAATTATAACTATTTTTAAATTATTTATAATAACTATTTTATTTTATATCTTTAAAATTTTATTTAAAAACTTTTTTTTAATTTTATTTATTAAAATTAATAATAATATTATAATTAAATTTTTAAATATAACTTAAAATTATTTTAATTTATTTTTACAAATAATATAATAAATATTAAATATATACTTATTTATTTAAATAACTATTTTTAAATTAATATTATTTAGCTAAGCATTTTATTAGTAAATATTATATAATTTAATTTTTATTTTTAAAAGTTTTTTGCTAATAGCTAAAATAAATTTAAAAATTTTTTAAAGATAAATTATTTATATATTACAATAGTATTAATTATAATATTTTATTTTCAAAAAATAAAATAAAATTTATTTTAATATTTTAATATAGTTATTATTTTTTAAATTATATTGAATTTATTTTATTTTATATATTTAATATTAGTATTAAGCTTTTAAATAAATAAAAATTTTAATATAAATAAATTATTTTTTAAATTTAAAATATTTTTCTTTTAAATATATTTAATATAAAATTATTTAAATATTAAAAATTTCAAATATATATATATAAATATATATAATATAATATTTTAATATAAAAACTTTTAAAAAGCTAAATTTATAATTATAGTTAAATTTTTAATATATTAAATAACTTCTAATATATAAGTTTTTATATTTTTAAAATTTTAAATATATTATAAACTAAGCTATTATTATAATATTTTAGCTAATATATTAAACTTAAATATTTATTACTTTATTATTATAATAAATATAATTAATAATTAATATAAATTAATTAATTAAATTTGTATTATTTAATTAAAAACAAGTTTTTTATAATTTTATAATTTAAGGAATTATTATTATATTACTATTAATTTATTATTTTTGCAATAAATTTATATATTATTATAGCTATTTAATTACTTTTTATATTAAATTTTATAAATATTTTTTTTATTAAATAAAAACAAAAATATTATTTAAGTTTAATTTATAAGCTTAATAAAATTTTTAAAAAAAAAACTTTATTATTTTATATTTTTAAATTAAATTAAATTAAATTAATTAATATTTAAAAATATATATTTAATAAAATTAAGTTTATATATTTACTTTACTTATTATAAATTTATTTATTTAATAGTATAATATTATATTATTAACTAAATTTTTAGCTAAAAAAATTAATATATATATATATTATTACTATAATAGATAAGTTTTATTATAATTAGTTTTTATATA
>JAWQFY010001297.1:0-11375 GCA_037055185.1 Capillidium rhysosporum
ATTAAGCTTTTTTTATACTTAAAAGCTATTAAATTAATATAATTTATAATCTATTATATAATTAAATTTATAATTATAATTATATTAATATATATACTTTTTATTTTTATAGCTATACTTAAAAATGTTATACTTATTAAATTTACATTTATTTTTATAGCAAAGTTATAAATATTTAAATAATATTATTAAAATATTTTAAATACTTAAAATATTTTTTTTAAATTAAAATATAGCTTTAATATTATATTAACTATTTTTTAAACCTAATTTAATAATATATTATAGTATTAAAATATAGTTTTAATATTTTATAAAGCTTAAAAACTTTTTATTTTTATTTTTATTTAAAACTTATAAAAATATTAAAAAATTTTTTTATTTTACTAAGCTATACTTAGTAAAATTATATACTTTTTTTTAAGTATAGTAAAAAAAAGTAGCTTTAAATATCTAAAAATATATATATATTAAATTTACTCTATTATATAAAGTAAGTTAAGCTAATATTTTAGCTATTTTAAGATTTAAAGTAGTATATTAAAATAAAGCTTTAGTATACTATGATTTTGTAGTTTATTTAAAATAATAATAAACTTATATATAATATATTTAATTTTTATATTTACTTATAGTAAAAGTTAAATAATTAACATTTAAAGCTATATTTTAAATAATTTTAGCTATATTATTAATTATATAATATAAATAATCTAGTTTTTTAATATATATTAAATATACATATAGCTTATAGCTATAAATATAAAATTTTTATAATTATCAGCTTATTTTTACACTTTTATATTTATTTAATAAGTGTAAAATAAGCTAAAAAATTATTTTTATATAATTATATAATAAAAACACTAGTTTTTTTTAGTATATAGTATATCAATATTAGATTAAAATTATAACATATATTTATAATGTTATTATAATAATATTTTCTAAAAAATTATAAATAATAGCTAAAAAATGTATTTTTTAATTATATTTATATATATTAAATATTAAATATTATATTTATAATTGTAAAGTAAATTTTTTTATTTTTTGAAATTTTTTTATTAATGTTTAAATAAATATTAATATATATAATTTTATTAGTATATAGTAACTATATAGTAGTAAATATTCTTTTAAAAGTAATATTTACTTTTTAAAACTTATAAGTTTTTAATAACTTTTAATAAAATATACTAAATATTGTATATTATTTAATATATATAGAGTAAATAAATATATTTAAATATATTTATTTTTAGCTAATTTTATTAGCTTAATTTATTTTTATTTTAGTTTATCAAATTTTTAAAAAGCTAACTAAAATATAATAATTTTAAAAATTTTATATCTTTTAAGCTTATTTTAATTAGTATTAGCTATTAATAATTATAATATAAATTATATTATACTTATAATTTAATTTTATATATATTTAAGTAATTATACTTTAATAACTATAAGTTTAAAAATATTTTAAGTAATAATAGTATATTATTAAATTAATTATAAAGCTTAGTAATATACTATAATAAGCTTATAAATAAAATTAATCTTATAAATATATTAATATTAATATTAATACTTATGATAATTTATTTTTTAATTAATAATTTAACTATTTTTTTAAAACTTTTAATTTTTTAACATTTATAATATAATTTTTATAATATATATATATTAATTTAAAATATTAATAACTTTTAATAAAAATTAATATTTAATAAATCTAATATATTTTATTTTATTAAGTTTTTTTAAAATACTTAATATAAATTTTAATTTTAATTTTAGTAATATATATTTTTACTAATAAAATTAGCTAAAATTTTATTATATTAATTATTAAATTATATATATTAAAAAGTGAAAAACTATTTATTTTTTAAATTTTATTTAGTTTTAAAAAAAACATATTTATAATTATAAACCAACATTTTAGATTATTATCAATTAATTGTTATATATCTATATATATTTTTAATTTTTAATTTACTTTAATTTATTTTTAATTAAAAATTAATAAATTAATTTTAAAATATTATTTAATACTAATTATAAATACTTTATAAAATTTTAGATATATTTATTAATTAACTTATTTTAATATAATAAAACTTTATTAAATAAAGCTTATTAAAAATATAATATATTTATTTAACAAACTTTTATTATATTATATATACTTTAATTATTTTAGCTATAACCTAAAACTTTTAAATTTAATTATTATATTCTTTTAATTTTATTTTGTTAAAATATTTAAAGGGTACTTTAAAATTAAATAAGATTAATTTTAATATTATACAATTTAACTGATATAATTAGTTAAACTTTTAATATACTATTTTTAAATTATAATAAATATAAATATTGAAATAATTTGCATATTATTAAATATATATAAAAACTATTACTTTTTCAAACTTTATCTAGTATTAAAATACTTTAAAATATTTATAAATATAGTATTTATATTTGATTTATTAAATTTAAGTTTATTATTAAAATTTAAATTCTTATTTTAGCTTTATTAAAAACATAATTTTCTAATTAATTTATTAAAATCAATTTAAAACTACTACTTTTTTGATTTTAAGTTTAAAAGCTAGTATTTTGTAATAAAGTCACTACATTACTATTATAAAACTTTCTAATAATAATAGTATAAATATAATATTAAAACTAATTAATTTTTACTTAATTAAGTTAAAAGTTTAAAACAGTAACTAATAGTAGCAAATACATTTATATTTTAAAAAAACAATTTCAATATTTTTAAATTAAATTTAAGACTTTATTTAAAATAGTGTTTACTAAATATATTATAAAAATATATATTTCTGAATTTCAATTTAGTTAATACCATTTCTCTCATTTTATAGTATATGTATGTAATATTAAAAATTAAATTTGTACTTAATTTGGAAGTTCTTATTAGATATATGTAAAAAATAATTTAGTATAATTGTCAAAAAGTCAATTGTTTATAAATTAATATTTATAGATACATTTATAATTAATAGCTGTTAAAGCTGAAGAATACATATAATAGTAATCTATAGGTGTTTTTTAAATTTATATTAAACGAATATCTAACTTTCAGGTCATTTTTGATAGCTACATGGGTCTAAGCTCCATTAAGACAAAATATGTCATTGAAAAGTAAAATTTAAATAAAAGCACCAAAACAAAAAAGTGGACGTAAATTTATCAATTGATATTAGCCAAATGATCACGAATCTCATTAGGTGAAAGTTGACGGTACATTGGACCGGGGCTTACGTGATGAGGTAAAGTTTTAGTGGCGGGTGGATGTGAGACGATGGCAATTTCGATGTTATCTTCAGTCATTAAGCCTTCAAACCCTTCCTTAAGAGTTAAAATAGCGGTATGTACAGCATCATCTACATCACTTTCACCGTCGTACCTCTTCTCTAAGAAAGCTTTAGAAGCTATCATGTTTTTACCAATAGCAGTAGCTTTCCAAGGGAAGTAACTACCGGAAGGATCGACTTGGTATAAAGTAGGGTCTCCATTGGCATCGAAACCAGCGATAAGCAGGGATACACCGAATGGTCGAACCCCACCTTTTTGGGTAAACTCTTGCATAACATTGGCTACCTCTTTAACTAACATCAAGTTGGGTGGATCACACTTATATATACGGTTGTAGGATTGAGCTATTTTACGAGCTCTTTGGACTAAAACTCTAGAGTCAGGTCCCATACCTGCATATACTGAACCGATCGAATGACAGATGCTACTAACTTTTTCTAAACTTTCAGTCTCTACCAAAATTGAACCTGCTTTCTTTTCAGTTGCAATTACCACTCCATTCTTGGCTAAAAAAAATCAGTTAATTAAATTTATGTGGTGTACAATTTAAATATGAATACATGTTTGAATTTGATTTGGAAATATAATTTACCTTTAATACCAACTGCTGTAGCTCCTTGTGAAACTGCTGTTAAAGCGTGTTCAATTTGGCCTAGTTTACCGGTTGGTGAAAAAGTTGTTAAAGAGAAGTTGTAGCTCATATTTGATTTTTATTTTATCTAAATTCAATATTATAAATAAATCAGCTGTTAAATCGTATATATTTTTTTACCTTTATTTTTATAAGCTTTTCTATTTTCGAATTCAAGTTTCTAAGTTGTAGGTTCCCCAAGCTACGTAAGCTAATTTCAAAATAAAACTTTTCTTTCATTTTATTGGTTTTTTTATCTTTATTTCTATTGCTGGGTTTGATGAAATTTAAATGTTTGCAGAAAAATTTTATTAAAAGCATCAGTTGCAGAAATATGTCATCAAAAGGTAAAGGCAGAATTAAGATTTACTGTTGTATTTATAAGTAAATAAAAGATAAAAATTACTGGTCTGTGATATATTTATTATTTTAATATTATGATTGTATTCTTCGTTTGATATCTAACATGGATCTCGTGTTTTGTAGTTGCTATTTTATTAGTACAAAGTTTATATATGCAGCTCTGAATAATTTATCAAATAAAAACGTCATAGCCTAGTTAAACTTTTACCAAAACAAAGAAAATATAATAAAATCAAATAGAGTAGATTTTAAATTTGTACCTTTACCTCAAAAAGATGACATTTAATAGTGATAGGCCAATAAAGGACAGTTCGAGAAACTTAAGAGGCTCACCTAGTGGCAGACCTCAAGACTTTGATGACAGCTACAACAAAGGAAGCGATTACAAGGCTAGTTATAGCAAGGGTGGTTACTCAGAGGATGCTTCTTCTAAGTCTCAAGGTAATCGAACTTCACAAAAACATGAGATTGAAGAATCACCAAGTTACACCGGAGGAAATAACTATCAAAAACAGCCACAATTGAACGGATACTACCAAGATTCACATTATGAAAAGCCTACTAAAAGCTCCAGCAAAGACCAAAACCATCAGTATGGTAATGATAACGAAAGAGCAAGATACAAAAGTGGTTACCCCGAAGATAAATTTGTAAGGAATGACGACTATAATTCCAATAGATCGGGCTACAATGGTGATTACGGCAGTCAAAGAAAGGATGATAGTTATGGTGGTAACCAGCGGAAAGACTATAATTATAAAAACAACGATGGCTACAGCAATCCTATTAAAAGTAGTGGTAATTATGGACCCAAGTACGGTGACGATGATTATAAACCTAAAGACCCTTACAACGATAGTAGTAGGTACGGTTATGGTGATAAAAATTATAACTCTTACAGCAACTCAAGCGACAAACCTACCAGTCACGGTTATAGCAACAAAAGTAATCGTGACGAATATAATAGTAGGTACAATTCTTACTCTCATAAAGACGATTACCAGAGAAATTCAGGCCATTACAACAGTTACAATAAGAATGATAAATATGGCGACTATTCCGGAAGTAACTTTAACAATTACAATGAGGATAAGCATGGGAAAAATCGAGGTTATGATAATCATGGAAAAAATAAAGTATCCGAAAATTATGGGAATAGTAAAGGGTATGACAGTTATGGTACTTATGATAATGGAAGAAACAACAATGGGTACGACAGTAATAGAGGAAAAAGCAATGGGTACGGTGGTAATGGGAGAAGTAACCACGGGTATGGAGACAATGGGGGAAATAACAGAGGTTACAACGACTATGATAATAATAATAGTTATGGGAAAAATAATAGTAGCAACACATACGGAAGAGACGGAGATAGCTACCATAGCAATTCCAATAGACAGCCTGATCAAGGATACGGTGATCGTAATAGGGACAACCCTAGAGGAGGTTATAACGGATATACCAACCGTAATGACGGATTCGGTGGTCACGAAAGCCAAGATAGAGGTAGGGACAGGCTTTATGGTAACTTAGAAGGAAATAACAGCGAAAGATCTACCTACTCTCAAGTTAAGCCCAAAGGTGGTTGGGCATCTTCACGAAAAAGGTACGAGTGGGTCGAAAATTCTGAAGTTCCGGTTGCGGACTTAGAATTGGAGAAAGAACTGTTCGGTGAAGAGAACCACGTACTTTCCGGGATCAACTTTAAGAAGTACCATGATATCGAGGTCAAGGTTATGGGCAAAGGTCCCACCCCTATTGAATCAGTAAAATCTCACTTATATATACAAATGCTAAAAGTTTTTAATAAGTTCGATGAAGCTGGTTTGCATCCCACTATTCTTGCTAATATTAAATTTGCAAAATACGTCGATCCTACTCCCGTACAAGTACATATTTCTAATTCATTTTACTTGTACTCATAAAGATATTTTATTTAGAGTCATACTATCCCTATCACCTTAGACGGTTTAGATTTGATGGCTTGTGCTCAGACAGGTATTCACCATACTATACACTTTATTAATGTAATGTTTTTAAGGCTCGGGAAAGACTGCTGCCTTCCTTTTACCCATTCTTTCTAAGCTATGTTACGAACCACCTAAACCTAGAGACCCTATCTCTTCCGAAATGGCTAGTAGCTGGGGCGGGTACCAGCGTGTACAACGTGGTAGAGTTGCTACTCCTTCAGCTCTCATTTTAGCTCCTACTCGTGAATTAGCTAGTCAAATATTTGACGAATGTAGAAGAGTTAGCATTATTTTCACGTACACAGCTTTAACACATATATTATTTTTAGTTTGCCTATAAAACTAAACTTCGACCATGGTAAGATATACTTTCACAACATTTATTAAAATTGGATATTTAGTTTACTCTACGGTGGTGCATCAGTCGGCGAACAGGCACGTGAGCTTGAAGGCGGGTGTGACATCTTAACCGCTACACCTGGAAGATTGAAGGATTTCATTACCAAAAATAAGGTCAATTTGAAAAACATTCGGTACTTATTTATAAAATGCTAACACTAATAATCGTTTAGCTTTGTTGTTATAGACGAGGCGGATAGAATGTTGGAAATGAGCTTCAACGAAGATATTAAAATAATATTAGGAGGAGGTTATATTATTTGAAAAATTTCCATTAATTCATTTTGTATAGAATGTCCATCTTCCGATAAACGCCAAACCATGCTATTTTCGGCTACTTTTCCTAAAGCGGTTCGTCAAATGGCTAAAGAATACATGCGACGCTACCTTTTCTTGGCCGTTGGAAGGTAAATTTTATTACTTCCTCATTACTTAGATTTTTACTTATATTTTATTTAGAATCGGTGGTACTACATCCGATATTGTGCAAAATGTAAGCTAACAGAAGCATAAAAATACAAACTTTCTTTTCTTAGATTGAGCAAATCGAAGACCGCAGAAAGAGAGACTTTTTAATGAACATTCTCTTGAACCGTGAACCCTGTAAAACGTTGATCTTCGTTGAGACCAAACGCGGTGCCGATACCCTGGATGACTTCCTATACCATAAAAACCTGCCTTGTACTTCGATTCACGGTGAAAGATCTCAAGCTGAGAGAGAAGACGCCTTAACTGCTTTTCGTAAAGACCAAACCCCTATTCTGATAGCTACGGCTGTAGCTGCTCGTGGCTTGGATATCAAAGATGTCAAACATGTGATCAACTACGACCTACCTAATACTATCGATGAGTACGTCCATCGGATTGGTAGAACTGCACGAGCTGGAAACAAAGGCACCGCCACCTCATTCTTCAACCAAGCTAACGCAGCTCTTGCCCCCGGACTCATAAAGCTACTTCGTGAAACAAAGCAGGAGATCCCTAGTTTCTTACTACAGTATGACTACGGAAACAGTGGTGGCACCAATTTAATAGATGAGGACATCGGTGTTCCTGATGAAGCTGAGTGGAATGAGATCCAAACTGGATACGACAATTATAAAAGTGAGCACAACAAGCAACCCGTAGGTTGGGGAAGCTCTTCAGGTCCAGGTAACTGGTCCAACAAGTTGAATCGAGGATGGGACGACAAATATTCCAACCCCAACCCAATCGACAACGGCTGGGGTGCTCCTAAGAAGGATTTTAACACCAGCACCTCCATCAGTTGGGATTCCAATAGTAGAAACGACAAGCCTACTTGGGACAATAAATCTACCTCTTTGAATATTGGTTGGGATACCAAAAGGGATGACAGACCTACCTGGGATAACAAGTCTACTTTGAATGGGATTGGGTGGGATACTAAACCAGATGACAGACCAACTTGGGATAAAAGACCTTCATCATCC
Organism: Capillidium rhysosporum; assembly: GCA_037055185.1. NCBI lineage: Eukaryota > Fungi > Entomophthoromycota > Entomophthoromycetes > Entomophthorales > Capillidiaceae > Capillidium > Capillidium rhysosporum. The sequence continues at coordinate 8,157 of JAWQFY010001297.1, forward strand.
ACCGGAGTTGGATGGGATAACAAACCAAGTGACACCAACGTCTCCAACCATTCCGAAATAGGATGGAATACTAAGAAAGATGATAAACCTTCCTGGGATAACAGATCGACAGCACCGTCCACCGCATTGAGTTGGGATAACAAATCCAACGTCAACAACAACAGCTCGGGAATTGGTTGGAGTGTAGTCAAAGAAGACAAGCCTACCTGGGGCGTTACCGAACCTAAAAACGATCCAAACGCTTCCCTCAGCAACGGATCACCTACACACAAAGTTGCTGAACCAAATTCCGGTTGGACTGGACCTAAGAAAGAGTTCGACAATTCCAGTGGTAATGGTTGGGGTAAAACCACCAACGAAGATACTAAATTCAGATGGAGTACCACCAAGCCTACTGACCAACACGAGTCTGATTATGAAACTCAAAATGATAAGTTCGACTCTGACAACCAAGGTAACTTGAATTCCAATACGTCTATTGATATACTTCTAGATCATAACGAGAACGATCTAGCTGATAAATTCAACCGAATTAGTATCAATAAAGAGGATTCAACTAAAAATCACATTCAAGAAAGAGATCCTAGCCCTACCAAGACAGAGTAAATTTTTATTAGCTTTTTTGAGTTATCTAAGTGCCTTTTAAAGTTCTAAGTTAATATAAATGTTAACGTTTATTTGATTTGATTTATCTAGTATGTAATATGTTGATTTAACCTTGTATTTCTGAGTTTATACTTGTTAAAAATTACTACTTTTGGTAAATTTTGAGTTATATTTAAAGCATTATTTTGAGCAAATTAGTTAATAAGATACTTTAAATATAGGTTAATTATAAGATAAAACCAACTAAAAAATTATTTAATAAGCTTATTTTAAATTTAATTCTATTAGAGCAATTTTAGGTGGATATTTCATATTTATTTTTAATTAAATGATTTTAACTTTATCAATTTTTGTTCTTTAGCTTTAAAACTGCTGTAAATAATTACTTTTATAAAACAATATCAATTGCTAAATAATTTTTAAATTAAAGAGTTAAATATGTAAAAAACATTTTAAATAATTAATTTAAAAATATAAATCTACTATTTAATAACTGGCAGTTATTGTTTTATTTTATTAAAAAGTGCTAAATTAATCTTTATTTAAATATTTACTATACTTTTTTTAGCTAAATTCAGAGGATGATAGTTTAAACTTAATATAATATATATTATTACACTAGTTTTATAAATAAATATTTTGTTTGCTATAATTAAAATTCTTAGCTAATTAAATTAATTTCTAAATTTTAGCTTTTATTAAGCTTATAATTTAGAAATTTATCTATTTTAATAGCTATCTTTTTAATAAATTTTTTATAATAAGCTTTTTAAGGTTTAAGTATTTTTTATTATAGAAAAAATATTTATATATATATTATAATAGTTTATATTATCTATATTTATACTATTATTACTTGAAATTATCTTATATTAAGAATATTATATAATTTAAAGTTTACTATATATTATTTATATATAGCTATAATTATATAAAGTTATAATTTAATTTATTATTTAATTATTTAATTATTTATTATATTTATAATATATTAGTTATTAATTAAATAGTATATTTAAAATAAGTTTTATTTATAGTTAAATAATATATATATATAGTTACTTTAATTAATTTAAAACTTATTAATATATATTATATAATTAATAACTAATATATTTAAAAAACTATCATTTTAATTAATTATTATAGTTTTTAAATCTGTAATTTTTTTTAAAAATTATTACTATACAAATTAATAGTTTTATTATATAAAGTTACTTTATATAATAAAATACTATATTTATAAAAGCTATTAATATTATATTAATAATTAAAAAAAATTAAATTATTATTATTATATTTTTTATAACTTTATTATTAGTTATTTATAGTTAACTTTCTTTATTATTATAATACAAAGTTATTTATAATATATTTTTATACTTTTTTATTATTAAAAATACTTATTAGTAAATTACAAATTATATTTAAAAAAATGCTACTATAAGTTTTAGCTTTAGCTTTTTATATAATTTTAATACTTTTAAAATTATTTTAAAGTTTATAATATATTTACTAATAATTTTTTTAAGCAATTTTTAGTTTTCTACTTTTTTTATCTAATTAATTACTTTTATTAAAAATTTTATTAGCTATTTTTTTAATTAACTTATTTACTATTATATATATCTTATTAAAATTAATTTTTAAATTTATAACTAATATATATTTATTTCTTTTTTATTTTAATATTAATAACTTTATTTTTATTTTATAATTTATATAAATTTTTTAGTATATATTAAATAAATTTATTATAATTTTTTTATTTAACTTTTTATACTAAATAATTAATTAATTTCTTTTAAAATAGCTAATTTTAATTTTAAAAAATTAAGTTAATTAATTTAATTTAATATATATTTTTTACTTTTTATAAATAATAGTAGTTTTATATTTATATAAATATAATTTCTTAATATATACTTAATATATATAATTCTAATAGCTATTAATCTAATTTTATACTATTATACTTATATAATAAAAATAGTATAAGCTTTTTTATTATATTTTTTATATATTTATATGCTAAAAATTTTAATTTTTTAAAATATATAAGTATATTAATACTAGATAAATATTTTATTAAAATTTTTTTATTATAATAATTATATTAAAAAGTATAAAAAGTATAAATATTTAAAAAAGTTTAATAATTTTATTATTTATTTAAATTAAGTTTTAGCTTATAGCAGATATTAAAAGCTATAAAATAAAATATAATATTAAAATATATAAGTTTAAATTAGTTTTAAAAATAATAATTAATAAAATACTATATTAAAAGCTATAAAATAAAATATAACAAAAACTTAAAAAATATATACTTAAACTAGTTTTATTAAACTAAAGATCTATTAAATAAAAAAAATATTAATAATTTTTTATTAATAAATATTAAATAGTTCTAATTAAAAAAAGCTATAATATATTTAAAAACTAAAAGAAAAAATAAAGTTATACTTATAAAAAGAAAGATAATATTAAATTTATAAAACTTTAATTAAATATTAACTAAGTAATTAATTATAAAAGATAAAAAAATAGGCTAAAAAAATATACTAACTAAAAGTAAAAGTATTTAAAAAAAATAAAAAAATAATTTATAAT
>JAWQFY010001298.1:0-11358 GCA_037055185.1 Capillidium rhysosporum
AAAAGTGTATTTAAAGTAATTTTTTTTTTAAAAATTCAATAATAAATTACTTAATATTAAATAAACTTTAAAAAATAAAAAATAAATTTAATATTAAAAATTAGAAAATAAATATTTTTATAATAAAATAATTATAAATTATTTATATAATATATACACAACTAATAGTTAATATAAAATAGTTATTTATATTTATTAATTTTAAAAAGTTTTTTTTATAATTATAATATAGCTATTTAATTATATATATATTAGATTTTATAAATATTTTATTTACTAAGTTATATATTTTTTATAGCCTAGCTTTTATAAATATATTTATTTTATAATATAATAAAGATATTAAAATAATATTGCAATCTAACTATTATAATATTACTCATATAGCTTTTAAATCTGTTTGTTTAGTTTTACAAAATATATAGTATTTTTAATTTTTAAAACTACTTTTCTATATATTAAAAGCAAAAACTTAATTAGATTTTTTATAAATAAATATATAATTTACTAAAATAGTATATATAAAGTTTAAAATAAAAATGTATAAATTACAGCTATAAAATAATATATTTATCAAATTTTTATTTTAAAAAGCAATACTTTTTTTAAACAAATACTTTATTTTATGATATTATAAACAAGATAGAAAAATCTAATAATTATAAATATTTCAATACTATAAAATTAGCTTATTTTTTATTTAAATTAACTATTTTTTAAAGCACCCCAGATATAAATTTGACAATGTAAAATTTTTAACAAGAAATAACATAAAACTACCTAAATAAAATTTGATCTATTAAATATCTATTTAATTCAATATCTTAGGTCTAAAAGAATGCTTTTTTTTTCTAAATCACTTTACAACATTTCTTATAATATCATAATTTATGAAAAAATAGAAAAGCAAATTTTTAGTTTTATAAGTAAAAAATCTGATAAATTTATAAAATTTAATTTTAAATTCTATTTTAAATCTTAGTTAACATAAAAAAACGGATAAAAAACAATAAAAACACTTACCTATTTAATTTAATATTTTAATTTAAAGCATTCCATGTTGAAAAATATTTAGTTTTTAGCCTGAGCTTTAAGAACTTTCTTAACAATCTTCTGTTCTTCGATTAGGAAAGCACGTACAATTCTAAAAATTAAAAATAAAATTAAAACCTAGATAAAAAAACAATTTACCTGTTACGGACACAGTGAGAACAACGAGAACCACCGTAAGCTCTGGTGATGGTTTTAGAACGGATGGAAACCTTAGCTAATTTGATAGGTCTGAGGGCTTTAAGCTAAAAATATAACTTAATAAAAAAATCATGATTTAAATTTACTCCTTGAAGAGCTTCACCACAGTCACCGCAGTGAGGGTTTTTAACGGGTTTCTTGACGTGGTGGTATACCAACTTACCACCAGGGGTCTTGGAAACCTTTACACGGTTAGATTTGGTATTGTAGGATAATCTACGGCGGTATGTCAAACGCTGAACCATTTCTAAATTTATAAGTTAATGCTCAGATGGATGCCTTTCTTACTTAAAAAGGGGATCAAAACGACTCTGGAAGGAAAGTTTTGTTTCGTTTGATTTGGACTTACATTACAAGCAATTATCTCTTAGGTTTCCAAATAAACTTCAATGATTTCATTGAAAATTTCTAATATTAAAATTTGTCCGTCAAAGTTCTCAAAATCAATTATTTACGGAAATTAGCTTTGAAAATGGTTTTAAAAGACAATCCTTATTAAAAAGTTAAACACGGTATATTTTTTGTCCGTAACATATATAAGGTTAAAATTATGAAAGCTATTTAACCATTAATTTTCTTACTATTAAAATGAATTCAACAACTACATTAAGCGATGGAGATGGTATCTCTTCAGAAAAAATGCCAGGTAATAATATTTCAAAGAAAATTATTAAGATACAAATTCAGATTATTTAAAATATGCATATCTTGCTGGCGGTATATTTTTAGTGTTATTCGGTTTGTTATTTATTGCGCTTAATCGAAGAATTATTAAGGTTCTATACTTCTTTTCAGGGTTTAAATTTTTTGCTGCTTTAACTTTTGCAATCGGAATTGTTATCTTAACCAAATCCAATCCAGATACTGAAAATGCTACACCTATAATTGCATTGGGCGGGAGCATAATTGGTTTTGGATTAGTAGGCGCTATATTGGCAACCTGTTTTGGTAAATTCGGACTTGTCTTATTAGGATTAAGTGCTGGTTTTGATTTATGGCAAATATTTGCACCGTTTGTTAAGAGCGAAATTGCGAACATTGTTGTCAGTTTAGTATTAGCTATAGTGTTCGCTGTTATTTGTTTTATGTATAAACGTCCAATGGAAATCCTCATCGCAGCATTCACTGGAGCGTATAGTTTCTCTAAAGGTTTATATTTAGTTACATTTGGTGCACTAGCTCTTACGAATGCATCCTCAGTAGTTCTTAAAGATAAATTGCCTTTGTATGGTGGTATTGCAGTTATTATCCTCCTTATTGGAACTTTCATCGGGACTTTCTGGCATCATTTTTCGGCTTTCCAAGAAGCACGTCGTTACGAACATCAACCTATTATGCAAGAAATTTAGCATTCCTTAATACGGTAGTGTAGATGTATATGTATTATAAATTAAATATTCTAAATATACAAATTATTTTCTGACTATTTTAATATACTTATATTCTCTAAATGATTAAAAAAACTCACTAACTACATTATTAGATGTACTCAATATTAGATTCAGATATATGTATATAGTAGCAACATAAAAATAATTATCATTACTTAAATATATATACTTAAATAGTATCATTAATAAGTCCTTTTAAAAAAAACAAAAAGTTAATAAATAAAAAAAGCCTAATAAAATTATTTTGTCTAAATGCTATTAAAATTTATAAAATAGTACTAGTATTATTCTATTCAAGCAGAATTTTAGTAGTAGGTAATATACTAAATCTACAAAAATTAATATATAAAAATTATAAGTAGCAAATCTATCATCAGATAAAGACTTATTATAGCCTTGGTATAAACTTAAGAGTTTTAATATATATATATATAAAATAAAATCTAAAGCTTTTATTAGACAAAATGGAAAAGAATATTTACTTTAATAGCTAACTTATTTCTATAATATTAATAAAAATTACTTTTATATTTTTGCTAGAAATTATACTTTAATTATAGTAACTTTAAGCTTTAAAATGTATAGAAAATTACCAATTTAAATAAAAAAATTAAATTTAGAGTAATACATTATTTATTCTTTAACACTATTTTTATATTAATACTTATATTACTTTTAAAATATTGTTAAAGTTACTACTTAACTAAATTTAGTTTTTAGTTTGAAATTTAGGTTTTTAAAATATTTTAATCTAAAATACAATTTAATTTTTAAAGTTAGTTAAAAATTTAAATATATAACTTTTAATAATACTTTGTATTAATATATAATAATAAATATATAGTTATACAAATATATATTTATTACTATATATATTTTTAGAGTAAAAATGAATACTTTTATAAAGTTAAATATAAATAATTAAAATCTAACTTTTTTGTATAAGCTATATGTATAAATAATAAATAATAAATAATTACCAATACTATTTTTAAAATAGTAGCTAATAAAATAAATAACTAGCAAGATTTTTTAATTTTTTTATCTAATAACTATTAATTTTTTTTACTTATACTTTATCTAAATAAGTAAATATCAACTTTCTATCTTTTTAGTTTATAAACTACCTTATTTTTTATTAATATAAAGTTATATTATTAAATATAAAAATATAAAAATATATAATTTATTAATTATAATACTAAATATTAACTTAATTTAAATTAAGTATACTTATTAAAAAATCAATTTTTTTTAATATATATTAGTATAACTTAGCTAATATTATTATATTAATTTTTTTAGCTTTTTTTTATAAGTTATTAATTTTATTTTATTATTTATAAAGCTTTTTTTAATTAAAATTTAATATTTTTATATTATTAAAAAACTATTATACCACTTTTTATAAAATTATATTAAATTAGTTATTAATATTTAAAATTAATAATTAATATATTTAAGCTTTTTATTTATTAATAAATATTACTACTTTTTATATTTTTAAAAGCTAATTAGCCTAAATTTAAAGTTTATTATTATTATAATTAAAAAAGTAAAAGGTAAAATAAAAAATATATATATTAAAATAAGCTTTTTTATTTAATTAATTAAAATAAATAAGTAAAAGCTAAAAGAAACTTAATTTATTAGTAAATTAACTAAATATTTCTAAATAAAAAAATAAATAAAAAGTTAAAAATAATATTAACTAGTTTTTTAATTTTAAAAATAGCTTTAAAAATATAATAAAGGCTTATAATTTAATATATAATAAAAAAAGTAAGATTAAGTTAATAATATAAATAATATAATAAAAAGTAATATAAATATTTAACTATATATAAAAGTATTATTAGTAATAGTAATAAAAAAAAGAAAAAATATTTTATATAATACTAAATTAAAAATAGTAATAGTAGTTAATTCTACTAGTAGAACAACTTATTTAAATATAATAAATACTTATATAGTTGACTAAATTTAGATTTAACTATTTATATATTAGATAAATAAAGTAATTTATATAAAATAAAAATAGAAAATAAAATAAATAATTTACAATTTTAGATAAAAGTTCTAACATTTTAGTAAAAAACTTTAATATAAAGTTAATAAAGCTAGTAAAATTAAATTAAGATTAAGTTATTTATTAAATAAAGTTGTAATTAAAATATTAAGCAAAGCTTTAACTTTGCTTTTTAGTTTTCTTTATATATTTTTCATTAATTACTAAGTATAAATAAGCTATACTAAGTTTTATTTTTAATTATAACTTATTATACTAAATAATATTTAGTAAAAATATAATTATAAATCAGTTTTATATTATTTAATGCTTAATAAAATAAGATTAATTTTTGTTATTTTATTAAAAAAATGGAAAATATATAAGAGTTTAAAAAAAATAAATATTAGTAAGGCTTAATTAAATAAGCTAAGTAATAAAGCTTATAATATTATATTTTATAAATAAGTAAATAAATAAAAGTAAATATTTAATATTTATTACTTAATAAATTAATAATTATTAACTTAATTTTAGATTTTATTTATTTATTTTAACTTACTTTTTTAAATATATTAAAGTATATTATATAAAAAAAATAATATTGTTATTTTACTTAAACAATTTATCTATATTATTTAAAAATATTTGTTATTAAAAATTTTACTTTTATTATTATTTATATTATAAAATAGTTTTTTTATATTTATAAATTAATTAGTTTTACTAAAAAAACTTAAAATATTTAAATTAGTATAATTATTTACTAAATTATAATTATTATTATATTAAAGCTTTAGTATATATTTATAGGCAAACATATTTTATTTATATTTACTATATTATTATAATACTTTATAATTTATAATCTAAATATTAGCTTTAATATTATACTATAAACCAAATATTATAAAAGGTAATAAAGAAAAGCTTAAACTATTTAATTATAAATTAAATATAATTTAATATATATAAAAGTTAAAATATATTACTTTAACTATCAGTAAATAAAAAAAGTAGTTTACTAAAATTATTATTTATATTTTAGCTAATTAACTAAAAGAAAAATAAATAAATTATTAATTTACTAAATTAAAAATTTAAACTTTAAAAAGCTAAAAAAGCTAGCTTAATAAAATAAAAGAATAGCTAATAATTAATAAATATATATAAAATATAAGCTATATTATAAAGAAAAAAATCTAGTAAGCTATTTACTAAAAAGAAACTAAAAATAAAAATTATAATAAAAGTATATAAAAAAAGTTAATAATAGTAAATTAATAAAAAAAAGTTTTAAAAATAAGTTATAATATTAGTTAAATAGTATAATAAGCTATTTAAATATTAAAAATAAAATTATAAACTACTTTAAAATATAAAATTTTTATTAAATTAATAATTATAATATTATTTTTATAATTATTAATTTAAAAAATAATATTATATACATTAAATACTATAGTAATGAAAAAGCTTAAATATTTATTATAAGTATTCTACTTTTCAAAAAGATATTAAAAAAAAATTAAAAGAAAAAATAGTAAGATAATATACTAACTTATAAATTAATTAATTAATTAATTTTTAAGTTATTAGATTAAAATAAAATATTTAGATAGTATTAATAAAAAATAATAATATAAAGTTAAAATATTAATTTAATTAGCTATAAACTTTTAATAATTAATTTTAGTACTATTAATTTTTTTATAAGTTAATTAGGTTATAAAGTTGATAATAATATTTTAAAAGCTATTAAATATTATAAAATATTATTAGCAAAAGTTATAACTTAAAATAAAATTAAATAAAATAAACTTAAATTATATAAAAAATAATAAAATCAAAAAACTAAATTTAAAGCAAATATATATATATAAATAAAGTTTTTTTTAATAAATACTAGACAATATTATAAAAAAAATAAAAAGTTAAAAATAAAAAAACTATATTAAAATTTAAAAAAAAAATAAAATAATTAATAAACTTAGTAAAAAAAATATTTAAAAAAAAAGTATAGAATAAATAAATATAACTAACTTTATTATAAGCTTTAATTAAATTAAAAAATATATATTTATTTAAATTATTATAAACTTTATACTTTTTAATATAGCTAATAACTAAAAATATATTATATAATAATTCATAGCTTAATAAAAACTATGATTTTTTGGCAAGTATATAAGAAAAAAGTAAAATATTTATAATTTTTTTATTTAAAAAATATTATTTAAATTATAATTAATTTACAAAAAGCTTTTATAATTTATATAAAAATAAAATTAATTAAAAAATAAATTAAAAGCTTTAAAAGTATAACTAAAAGTTAATATATATATATTTAAACTAGCTATAATAAGATAAAAATCTATTTAATAAAATAAAAATTTTTTTATTAAAAAGTAATAAATAGTTCTAATATAAAAAGTGCTACTTAAAAAAAAAGCTTAAAGAATAAAGTTGTAGCTATAAATAATAAAATTAAAGCTATAAGTTTTTAATTAATAAAAACTAAATAAATAGCTAAAAATAAAAAAAATATAAGCTATATAACTATTAACTAATAATAAATAGATATAAAATTTAGTATAGTTTAAAAAAGTAAAAATTAATAATATAAAAACTATATATTACTAAATATAAATATAAATTAAAATAAATATATTAAATAAAAAAAAGTAATTAAAAAGCTATAAATAACTTATAAGTAAGATATTAAATAATTAAATATTAAAATTAAGTAAAGTAATAAATTTATAATTTTTTAAAGTAATATTTGATTTTTTTAAATAATAGCTAAATATACACTATACTAAATTTAGTAAAATAAACTACTTAATATAAAATAATTAAAAAAGTTATATAAAATTAAAGAAAATATTTAAGAAAATTATTTATTTAATAGATAATATAAATTATTAAAGCTAAAACTATTATAGTTTAAAGAAGCTATAAGTATAAAACTATATAATTTAAAGTTATTAAGTTATAAAAAGATAAAAAAGCTTTAAAAAATTAGATTTATTAAAAAAAATTTACTAAAATAAGCAAAAAAAAACTAAAATTTTATAAATATATTTTCTATTATATTTATATTAAATATAATTTAGCTATTTATAATTGCTAAAAAAATTAAAATAAAAGCTTATAAAAATTTAACTTATTATAAAAATATTTAATAAGTTATTTTTATATTTAATTTAATAAATTATTAATGTTTTAACTTAATTTAGTTAAAATTAGATATATAAAAGTTTAAAATTTTTAAAAAAAAAAGTAAAATAAAAAAAAATAAATAAAAACTACTAATTATATTAAATATTACTTAAGTTTAAAAAAAGTTATATTTAAAAAAAAGTTTAATATTAGTTTTTAAAACTTTAATTAAGTAGAATTTTTTTTATTATATAATTATAAAAGTAAATTAAGTAAATATTAAAAATAATAATAATAAAAAATATATTATAAATTAAAAATAGTAGAAATATTAAATTAATAAAATATTTTATAATATAATAAAAAATAACTTTTTAATTTAAAATTTATTTTTTAACTTTTATTAAATTTATATATATAAGCTTTTTAATTTTAAAAAATTATTTAACTTATTAATTATTAAAAAAAAGCTTTTAAGTAGAAAATAAAAATTAATTTAAAAAAAAAGCTTATTTTTTAAATAATAGAAAATAATAGTAATTTAAAGCTATAGTTTTATAAGTTTTGCAAGTTTATATATAATTATTAAAGTTATAAAATATAGCATATTTTATATAAAAATTACTAAAAAATAAGGCTATTAGTATATATTTTATACTAGTTAAATAGTTTATAATAAATATAAATATATAAAAATATATTTTAAAACTTAAAAGAAAAATAAAGATAAAAAGATTTTTAAATTAAAATAATAGTAATAGATAAATAGTATAGCTATATTAATAAATTAAAAAAAAACTTAAAAACTAGAAAAAAAGCTAAATTAGATTAAAGTAATAAAATATTAAGCTTTAAATATAAAATAATATAAGTTATTAAAAAAATAAGTTAATAATAAAGTATATAAATTAAAATAGTTTAATACTTTTAAAATATATAAATATATATTATTATTGCTAAAAAATTAGCCTTTTTTTATTTAATAAAGATTTTTTTTATTTATAGCTAAATTTAAATTAGCTTATATTAGTAAATATTAAACTAAACTATATAAATATATAGATTTTCTAAAAATTTAAAAATATTTAAATACTTTTTAATTTAAATTTAGTTTATTTTTTCTAAAAGTAAAGCTTTAACTATTATTATTAAAGTTTTTACTTTATATTAAATAATTAGTAATAAGTAGTTAATATTTATTAATTTAATTATAATTATTTCAATAAAGTAGCTATTAATTTTAAAAACTAACTTTAAAATATAATAATTAATTAGTAATCACTTACTAATTTATTAATTTGTTAAATTAATATAAATATTTTACTATTTTTCTTATTTTCTTATCATTTTTACTATTTTATCTAATATAATAAATAGTTTAACTAATTAAAAATTTAAAAAATTAGAAATTAAAATTATAAAAGTTAAACTAAAATATATAAAATAATTTAATTATAATTAGAAAAATCTTTACTTTAAATAATATTATTAAAAATACTTTTTTTATACTAAACTATCTTTAATTATTATATTTTTTATTTATTTATTTACAACTAAAATTAACTTTAGTATATTTTTTAATATATACTTTTTTATTTAATTCTAAAGTAGCAAAAATTTTTTTAAGCTTTTAAAATAATTATTAATTTACTATTAATTTACTTAGTTAGAATTTTAAATTAATATAATAATTATCTTAAAACTAATTAAAAAAAATTTTTTTTTAGTAAAATACTTTTACTAAAAAATAAAATCTTATTTATATTAAAAAAGTAGCTTTTATTAATAGAAAAAATATTTATATTTAAGTATATTAACTTAAAATAAATCTAAAATAAATCTAAAATAAAATGCTAATAATAATTTCTTTAATATTTAAAATAAAATAATATAAAAAATAATTGCAACTATAATTTATAGTTAAAAAAAATTAAAAAAAAATATATAACTAAATTTTAATATTAATTTTTATAAATTAACAAATTTATTTAAATAATAATAATTTTAGTAAAATAAGCTTATTTTTAAAAATAAACAACTGTATTTTAATTAAAAATAAGAATAAAAAATTAAAATTAATTACTTTACTATAAATATATTTTTATTTTAATTTAAATAAAAGTTAATATATATATATATAAATTTAGCAATTTTTTTTAGCTTTAAAGCTATATTTTTAAAATATTTAATTTATATAACTTTAATTTTAGTTTTTTACTTAAATAGTTAATTTATATATTATTTAATATATTAAGTTGTAGTAATATAAATTTAAATAATTTAAGTTATACTATATAAAAAATAGTAATTAATAACTTTATTTCTTTTTTTTAATAAAAAAAACTTAATTTAAATTAAAAAATTAATTATTTTTAGCTTAAATCTAACTTATATTAAATATTTTATAAAAAATAATAGTATTATAGCTAATTATTACATTATTTATTAATATATTTTAGATATAATTTAAATTAGTAAAAAATAATAAAATAATAATATTATATTAATAATAGCTAGCTATACTAAGTTAGTATATATTAATAAAGTATTAAATAAATAAATAATAATATTTATAAAAATATATATAAAGTTTTATTTTTAATAAGTATAAACTAGTTTTAGTTAAAATAATAAGCTACTAAAAAATAATTAATATTTTTTTCAAAATATATAATATAATTCTAATTAATAAATAAATAAAATGAATAAAATATAATAAAACTTTAATAATAAATTAAAAGCTATAAGTAAATTAAAATAAAAAATATACTAGATTTTTATAAGATTTTAGTTAAAAAAAAGCAAAATTGCATTTATTAAAAAAATTAAGAATAAAAATTGAATAAAAATATATATAGTATAAATATATTAATAAAAATAAAAAGTTAAAAAGTTAATTATTTTAAAAAAAATAAATATAAAAAAGTAAAAAGTTTTTATAAATAAATATAAATATTATAAAAGTTTTAAATAATATTTTTTTATATTTAAAATTTTATTTACTAAATATATATATATATATTAAGCTAGTTAAACTAAAAATAAAAACAAAAAAGCTAATAAATAAAAGTATACTACTAATAAATAAATTATATTACTTTTATATTTAATTTAAAAGTTTAAAAATTAATATAAATAATAGTATAAAATAAAATTAAATATATATTTATATACTAATATTATAATTATTTTTATATAAAATATTAAAAAAATAGTAGTAAAAATTTTAAATTAAATTTAAATTAAAGTTAAAAATAATTTTTATTTAATAAAACTTATTTATTTATTTATTATTATTTTTAAATATTTTAGCTTTTAGTTAATATATATTTTTTAGTTTATTTTTTAAATTTTTATTACTATTTGTTTAAACTTTATTAGTTAAAATTTTATAGCTTTAATTTTATTCTTTTATTTTTTATAAATATAACTTTATTTTATTTTTAGGTTTTTTTAAATAAAGCATTCTCTTTAATTAAAACTGCTTAAAACTTTTTTATAAAAGTTTATTAATATTTTTTACTAAATTATTATAGTGTTTATTAA
>JAWQFY010001299.1:0-11347 GCA_037055185.1 Capillidium rhysosporum
TGGCGTTACCGTACTTATTTAGGCAAAGCTCAGACTCTTATAGATGGTTTTGAAGCTATAGTTGCTTCAGATCGTTCTATATTGGACGCTAAATTTATGTTAGATGTTCTTGCTAAGAGTTTAAATAACTTTAAACTTCCTGAACCTTACAAGGTTTTTTTACGTCAAAATAAGGATGGTTAATCAACTATTTATTTTATTATTATTCCCTATTAAACATTTTATTAAATAATTCTCACTCATGCTATCATTTTAATGTTAATTTAAAATAATAATTAATATAATTGAAAAATTAGGCATTTATTTATAAATAAACTATTTTATTGTTAATAAAAAATATATATAACGTTTATTTTTATTTTTTCTAAAACATATAAAAATATAAACTCATCTATAAAAATCAAAGGCTAAAACTAAATAAAATTTCTTTTTATAGAAGAATATTTTTTAGTATTAAAGAGAATATATAAAAGTTTACTGTTAAACCAAATTACTTCTATTTTTATGATTTCATATTAATTTAAACAACAATGTATTGAATTTACTGTTAACATAAGTTTACTAAATATTGTGGGAGGATTTTTACATAGCAGTAAAGCTACTAGCTAGAAAAGGGTAACTTTACCACTAGTTAAAAGAGCCTTCTATGTAAAAATAGAATAATTTTACATTGTTTATAAATTATTTTTTTGGTTTAATTAGATTATAATGAATGTTTAATATATTAATAGTGAAAATTATTAGAGAACAATTTTATTAATCCTAAAATATTAAACTATTTTGGTAAAAAACACATTTAAGTTAAAGTAAACTTTAGAGTAAATTTTTACTAAATAAATAGTTTTAAAAAAATGGTAGTAGTTTTTTCTATATTAAATTAAAATTAATAGTTATTTAAATTAGCAAAAAATACTTTAGTTAATTTAAAATAGATAAAATATTTTAAAAAATATATAATTTATATAAAGATTTAATATATTTACTAATAATAAAAATAACTAATATTTTTTTTTATTTTTAGAATTTTTAGTTATGTTTTTTTAGTAAATTAACTTTTTTTTAAATTTAAAAGTTATATAAGCTTATATTCAAAAATAGTTTTTAAATTATTAAAGTAGTTAAAATAACTATTTAAACTTTTTTTAATTTAAAGAGCTTTTATATTATAATAGCTAAAAATTAATTTAGTAACTATTTAGAATATTAACAGTTATAAAAAAAATTAAAATACTTTTTAAATAGAATATTTTTTAATATATTTTTTAATTTTAGCCTCTTTTATTTAAAAAGAAATATTAGACTTTTTAGCTACTTTTAAGCTTTTTTTCTATACTAATTTTATTTTTTAAATTGCTTTTATACTTAAAATTTTCTTAAAACTTTTAAAAAATTTTAAAAATAATAGTATAGTATTAAAAACTAATAATAGAAAAATAATAATAATATATAAAAATATTTTTTTTATTAAATTTAAATTTATAACTAGCTATTTTTAATACTTTTTCAAGTTTATTAAAGATTTAACTTTTTTATTTATTTAAAAATATACTATAAAAGTTTAGTTTTAACTTATTTAATAGTTATTAAACCTAAAAACAATTTAAAAAATATTAAAACCAAAATAAAATAGAGAAAATCAACATTTTAATCCTTTTTTTAAATAATAAATTTAAATTTAAATTTAGTAGTTAATTTTAAACTTTTTAACTTATTATAAAAAATTAAAAATTATATTGATATTATAATTATCTTTAATTTTTATTTTAAAAATTTTAAATATTATATTATTTTTAAAAAGTAAAATTATAATTTTAATATATATTAATATTAGTATATTTTATTAAAACTTAATTAATAATTATATAATATTTAATAATTATTTATACAAATATTTATTTGCTATTTTACTTTAAAAATAAGAATTATAATTAATAAAAGTATATATTTTTAACTTTATAATAATATTTATTAGTATAGTAAATTTAAGCTTTTTAGAAAATTAATTTTAAGCTAAATTATTAAAATAGACTAAACTTATATTAAAAGAATACCTAATATTAAAAAAGATAGTTAGAATATGTTATAATATAAATAAACTAAAAAATTAACTAATAATTAAATAAATAGCTATATTAATAATTAAAAATAAATTAATATTAAAGATATTTATTTAGTTAGTATTATTTTATAAATTCATTTTTAATTAATTTTTTTTATATTAATAATTTTAAAAACTCTTTTTAGTAATAGCTTATTTATATAATTTTTTTACACTCTTATTAATGATAGTTTATTTTATAATATTTTAAATGTAAAAAAAAGAAAATATAGTAAAATAAATATTATTAAAGTTAAACTTTTTTTAAATAGCTTTTTTAAATAACTTAATTTAATTAAATTTTATAATATTTTATGAAATTTATATTCTTTTAAAAATTTTATTAAATAAATTATTTTAAATAAAAAATATAAAATAAATAAATTATATTTTTTATTTTAGTTTTTGTAAAACTAATTAAGTTAACTTATTTTTTTATAATTAAACTAAAGTATTATAATAGTTAAATAATATTTACAAATTAATTTTCCTTATTTATTATTATTACTATTATTTATTAGCTAATATATAAATTAATTACTATTTTTAAAATTTTTATAAATTTTAAATAAATAATTTTTTATAATTTATATAGTTATAATATTTATTATATTTAATATATTTTTTATGAATAAATTTTATTTAATTTATTATTATTTTTTAAACTTATATTAATTTATAAAAAATTATTAAAATATTTAAAAAAATTAAAAATTTAGTTTATAGTTATTAGTATTAGATTAGTAAACTTTATTTATTAATAAGCTAGATAATATAGCTTATATTTATTTACTTATTTATTATTTAGTAAAATAATTTAACTTTACATATTTATTTTAAAACTTTAATAACTTTTTTATTTTATATAACTAAATTTTATATTAAAATTACTATTTTTTTACTATATGTTAATTTACTTTAATATAATTGTTTTTTATAAAAATTTAATTTTTTATTTTTTTTTAATTTTTTTTTTAAATACTATCTTAAAAATTATATAATATCTAAGTTAATCTTTTAATAAATTAATAATAAGTATATAATAAGTATTTAATTTTAATTTTTATATAATTTAGTTACTAGTTTTTTATTATTATACTAATGTAAATTAAATTTTATTATTTATAACAACTTTTAATATAATAATATTATTACTATTTTATTAAATTTTTTATTAATTTATTTTAACTTGTTATAATTTTATAATTTTTTTAGTATATATATAATATACTAGTTAATTATTTAATATACAATTTAATATAATTTATTTTATTATATTTTTTTACTTTATAATATTAATTCTATTTAAGAATTAAAAATGTTTAATTTTTTATTATCTTTTTTTATATAAAAATCATATATTAAACTAAATAGTAAAATATTAATTATTTAAAATATATATAATTAATTTAAGTTTACTATATCTTTTTAAAAAACTATTAGTATATTTAGTATATAATATTATTTATTATAATTTTTTTAATAATATTAAATTATATTTAATAATTTTTTATTTAAATAGCTAATATTACTTTTAAATATATAATTATATTTCTATTAACTTAGTAATATTTAATTTTTATTTATTTAAACTATTAAATATATTTTTAATATTTTACTCTTTATTTTAAAAAGTTTAGTAGCTTTATTAAGTATTATATATTATTAATCTAACTATTTTTATAGCTTTTTAACTAATTAAAAAAATTAATACTTTATAAAAAAAGGTAAAACTTTTAACTAGTATTATAGATAGTTGTATTTACTAAGCTAAATAACTGCTTTTTTAACTATTTTTAAATAATACTTTACTTTTATTTTAATTTTGCTATAATTAGACTATTATTTTTAGCTTAGTTATATTTGTAAAAGTTAAAATACTTAGTTTTTTATTAAAAAAAATTTTTTTAGCTTATTAAGTTAACTAAACTTTTTTTAAAAATTAATAGTTAAGTTAGCCAAAAAAGATATTATTAATTATCTTTTTATTTTAATAATTTTCTAACTTTACTATTATATAATAATAATAATTAATTTTTAAAGTAATATAATAAAAAAAGTTAAAAAATAAAAGTATTATATTATTAGTTTTTTATAAGCTAAATTATATAGTAATAATAAAAAATAAAAATAAACTAAAAAAATTTTAAATTTTAAATTTTTATGAGCTAGCTTATAAATTTTTTATATTATTATAACATTTTTCAAAACTGTATATTATATTATTTTTAGATTTATCTATTTTAAAACTATATTTAAAAATACTAATAAATTATTTAGTTTTTCATAGTTTATATATATATATAATAATAAGATAATTTTTTAAAACTTTATAATAATATAAATTAAAATTTAAAATAAAAACTTTAAAATTTTAGAATTTTTATTTTATATAAATAACTATTTTTAATTTATTATTAATTATTTTTTAAAATTATACTAATTAATAAAGTTAATTTATTTATTTATTTGAGGTGTTTTTTATAAAGTAACTATAGTTTAAATTATAAATTAATACATTATTTAATAAACATTAAAGCTACCCTTATTTAAGAAACAAAGTTAATTTAAAATTGATAAGTTATTTTAGATAGTACTTATATTTTTAAGCTTGGTACTTAGTTAATACTTTCTGTTACAAGTATTTAAACTAATTTAAAAGGAATTGTTGTTTCTTAAAAATATTTTAAGATTAAAAGATATATATAAAGTGTACGTATATATATATTTACTTATTAACATCCTAAATATAACTTCAATATGTAATTATTGAACGTTTGTTTATCATTTTTATCTATTTAATTAGTTGTTATATTGGATGAACTTATAGAATTCAATTTTGATTTGGTTGTTGTAGAGAATCAATTTTATTTGGATCGAAGATTTTAGAAATTTGCTAAAAGTTTACTATTTAAGTTCTTATGAAAATGGTTTACAACTTACTTAAAAACTTGAAACCGACAGCTTTGTGCAACAATTTTAAATATACCAGTACAAGGAGTATATTAACTAAACCTCATTATAACTTTAAAGAGTTTAAAGAACGTGCTGATGAACTAAATAAGTCGATAGTAGATAGAAATTTGAACAAAGATATATCGGTAGACGAATTGATTTCTAAATATACAGCTTACGGTAAGTTACAATATGAAGTTAATGCTTTACGAGAGAAACAGAATAAACTATCAATGGGGTTAAAAGGGTTGGATAAAGAACAAAAAGTTTTAGCTATTGAAAATGCTAAAAGTAATAAAGTTGCTTTAACTAAAGCAGAAGCAAGTTTAGAAAGTTTAGAAACCGAAGTATTTCATCTAGCTAGTTATTTACCTAACTTTACACATCCGGATACACCAATTGGAGATGAAAGTCAAGCTACAATTATTTCTACCAACAACGTAAGAGAAGAATATTTAAATACTAAAGATCACCTTGAGTTAGCATTAACGAATAATATGTTAAATTTGGAAGCGGCAGCTAAAGTCAGTGGTTCAAGTTTTTATTACCTTATCAATTCGGGTGCATTATTAGAGTTAGCTTTAGTTCAACTAGCTATATCTATGGCTCAAAAGAATGGTTTCAAACCTATTCTAACCCCTGACTTAGTTAAACCAGAAATCGTTGAACGGTGTGGGTTTTCCCCTAGAGATCCTAATCTCAACCAAAATTTCAATGTAACTACTAATTCTAACAATAAAGGTGGTAAACCGGAGTTGAACTTAGTAGCTACTGCAGAAATTCCAATGGCTGCGTACCACCTAGATAAAATTTTAAATAGAAACAACCTTCCCGATAAATATGTAGCTTTCGGCCATAGCTTTAGAGCTGAAGCTGGAGCTAGAGGTAAAGAAACTAGAGGGATATACAGGGTACATCAATTCAGTAAAGTAGAGTTGTTTGCTTTCTCTACACCAGAAACTTCTCAAGATTTACTTAACGAAATTTTGGAATTTCAGATTCAGTTCTTCGATGCGTTGAAATTACATTATAGGTACCATTTCGATTAAAATTTTTAGTTAAAGTTTTTAGGGTACTAAACATGCCGACGCAAGAGTTAGGTAGTAGCGCTTATTGTAAGTACGATATAGAAGCTTGGTTACCAAGTCAAAGTAAATGGGGTGAAGTAAGTTTTACAGTAATGATCCATGTTTAACCAGATATACTTTAATTTAACTAGATAAGTAGCACTTCAAATTGTACCGATTACCAAAGTCGTAGGTTGAATATAAGGATGCCTAAAAAAGTTAAAGGTAGTACTCAGGATAATTTCGTACATACGATCAACGGAACCGCATGTGCTGTACCAAGAACTATAGTCGCTATATTAGAACAGTATCAAACATCGGACGGTAAAGTTAGAATCCCTGATGTTCTAAGAAGTTATTTTGGGAATAGAGAATTTTTCTAAATTCGAATAAAAGTTACGATTTAAATAACTTTTTTATTTTTACGTTAAACTTTTAAGCTGATCGGTAATTGACATAAATAATCCTCAATATTTATAAAGTATCCAAACCACTTAGCTATAAGGTTGTTGTGTACCTAAATAAAAATCGTATTGAAGGTACATCCTCCCGCTAAATCTTATAAGTTGAGGAACTCTGCTTTAATCAACTATAAAATTAAGTAGTACCACTTACATCAAGTTATTAGATTGTTTAGGAACATTGAATTAAATAAAGTTAGAGTATTGGTTTATTACTTAATATAACATTATTGTTTATTAAAGTTAAATTAAATCAAATAATTATATTAAAAAAGCAATGTTTTAGTTTAAATTTATAGTTTTACCTACTCAACTGATGATTGAGTAAAAAGTAATTTGTAATATTTTTACTATTACCATTATTTTTATAATTAAACTAGTGAAAACTTAAATACTTTATTTGAAAATAATAATTTTATATATTAAATTAACTGTTAGAACTGTAAATATGTATACAATTTATAACAGATTTGACTATATATAAATTTGAAATAATTAAATAGAAGTATTATATTGAAAATTACATTTAAAAAATAGTAAAAGTTATTAAATTATAATAGATATAAATAATTGAAAAAATATAGATATCTTTTAAAAATTTTGTTATTATCTAGAAGGTATAAGAAAATACTAAATATAATTAAATATAAATAAAAGAAAACCCAATAGCTATTAAAATTGAAAAAGTTAATACTTTATTAAAAAACAGTTGTACTTTTATATATTAGAATTAAGGTAAATATAAACCAGTTTAAATACTTTTTTTTAAAAATAATAGAATGAAGTAAAAATTAGTATGGTACAAAAAAATTAATATTTTTTACTATTTTAAACAAGTATTTTTTATTTTTTTATTTTTTTAATAATTATACTATTTAAATATTTTTAACAGTTTTAATATAAATAAGTAATTAGCTACTTTTAGAAGTAGCTAATTTTAATTTTAAAAATTAAATAATAAATAAGCTAAAAAATTAGCTATAAATAAATATATTTCTTTATATTTATTTGCTTTTTATATATTAAAAAGCATATAATATTTAGTATATTTTACTAAAACTTATTAAAAATTATAATTTTTTAAAAGTATATTAGTTACTATATAGCTAGTATATATCTTTAAATTTTATATATTTATATATATTTAAATAGTAATAAATTATAAATATAAAATATTATACTTAATATTTATTATATATAAATATAATTAAAATTTATATAATTTTAGCTATTATTTACAATTATTCAAAGTATACTATTATATTAATATTATTAATATATATTAAAAATTTAATAAAATATTAATATAGTATATTAATCTTATTGTTAATAAAAGTCTGCTAAAAGAAAGTTGGACTATTAGATAAGGTTGAAAATAAGTTGAAAAACTTAATAAGAAAAGTAAGTAGATTTATACTATTAAATATATAGTTAGTTAATCTAATTTAATATTAAATAAATAAATATATACAAAATAATATATATAAAAATTAAAATTTATTACTAATTAAAATATAAGCTAAAGAATTAATAAAATAAAAAATAGAAAAAAATATTTTAAAAAGTTTTAGAAAAGTTTAACAATAAAGTTAAAACTTATAAAATTTTTTATAAAAATTTTTATATAAAATAACACTTTAATTTTTAAATATAACTAAAAGTAATTAAGTAAAAAGTCTTAAAAAAAAGAAAAAAATAACTTATTTAAAGAATATATTATTATTTTAAATTATTTTTAAAAAAGCTAAATAAATATTAATAGTAAAAATAATTAAAAAATAATTTTAAATAAAGAAAACTATATAATTAAAAATGAAGCAAAAGGTTAAAAAAAGATATATTTAACAATAAAATTATTAAAAATAAAAGAGGATTTTAGCTTATATTTTATTTATTTATTTATTTTAAATATATTTTTAGTCTTTTTTTTAGGTTTAAAAAAAAACTTTACTAAAAGTAATAAGAAAAAAATTAAGAAAAATATATAATAAAGTATTAAATTAGTTAAAATATAACAAATTTTTAAAAATCTTACTAAAAAAACTAGCTAATAAAAAGCTATTATAGACAATACTAAAAAAGTAAAAAATTATAAAAACTTAAAATATATATATAAAAGAATTTAAATAATTAAAAGTAGTATTTAAAAATATATAAAACTAATTTATAATAAAAAAAAGCTTTAAAAAAAAGAGTTAATAAAGTATAAATAAAATATCTAGCTACTTAATAGAAGGTTAAAATAATTACTTAGTTAAATCTAATACTTAGACTAGTTTTAAACTTTATAAAAATATTAAGAGATAACTTTAGTTAATATAGTATTAAAATACTTAAATACTATAAAAAAACTAAAAGTTTTATTATAAAATTATTAAAAAATGAGAAAAATAACTTATACTATATTTAAAAAATAGATGTAATAGTATAAAAGTAAGCTAATAATTAAAAAAAAACTTTTATATATATAGTTACTAACTATAAATATTTATATATATTAAGAAATTATACTATTATATAATATAGTTAAATAGTTGACATTATAATTAAAGCTATTTAAAATATAGTTTTAAATAAATTTAATTTATATTTTTAAAGTATAACATTTTAAACTAAGTAAATATAATATACTTTTTAAATATATTTATGTTTTAGCTTATATACTTTATATATAAATTTATAATGAGCCTAAACAAATTATAAATTTATAATATATAATATTATAGTTTTTTTTTATAATAAAGTAAAGCTATAAAATTATACTTTTATTTTTTTATAGTATAATTATAAAAAATTTAAGAAAAATAAAATTAAATAGTTTTTAGTAATAAAAAATTTTAAACTATAGTATATTTTTAAATAATTTAAAAAAATAACTTTTTTAATTTAAAAGTATTTTTTAAGTATATTAACTATTTAAGAAGCATTATTTAAACTTATATAGCTTTATTATATAATTAAATAAAATTTTAATAAGTATAATATTTTAGTAGCTTTACTATAAATATAAAAATTATATATATATTAGTTTAATAAAAATTATAAATATTTTTAGCTATATATTAAAAATATTGATTATATAACTTATTATAACTTATATTAATTTAAAAATACTAAATTTAATTTTTAAAATTATACTTTAAAAATATAAAATATATTTAATATATTAAAAGCTATATTTTAATATATATAATTAAAAGATAATCTTAATGTTAATTTTTTATAGTATAAATAAATGATATATAAATTTACTTAAAAATATAAAAACTTTTTAATATAAAGTATATAGTTTGCTAATAAAAAGTTTGTTTTATTTTATTTTATATAATATTAAAAAAAATATTATTAATTTATAATTATATTTTTTTTTACTTTTTAAATATATTTTAATATATTTAAATTTTAAAAAGTGCACTTACTATAATATTATAAACTTTATTATTTAGCTTATCTAATTAAGTTTTACTAATATTCATATTTTTTAAACTTTTATATATTTTTTATTTTATTAATAAAATAATAAATACTAATTTTATTTTACTAAGTACTACTTAGTAAAACTGATTTATAATTATTTATTACTAAGCATCATTTTAATATAAATTAATTTGTAGTTATATTTTTATTAAGCATTATTTAGTATAATAATTTATAATTAAAAATAAAACTTAGTATAGCTTAGTTATACTTAGTAATTAATAAAAGCAAAGTTAAAACTTAGCTTAATATTTTAATTATAACTTTACTTAATAAATAACTTACTATTAATCTAATTTTATAAGCTTTATTAACTTAATATTAAAGTTTTTTACTAATATATTAAAACTTTTACCTAAAATTATAAGTTATTTATTTTATCTTTATTTATATTTTATATAAACTACTTTATTTATCTAATATATAAATAATTAAACTTAGATTTAGTCAATTATATAAGCATTTACTATACTTGGATCAAATTTTTTTACAAGTAAAATTAACTACTATTGCTACCTCTAATTTGAAATTATATTTACTACTATATAATAATTTTTTTAAAATACTATTCATTTTAAAAAATTTAAATTTTTAATATTACTTTTAATAAAATATGCTAAAAGTTTTTAAATTTTATAAATATAATTAAATAAATAAATTTTAAATATATAAGTTTTTTAAATCTAAATTAGCTACTTTTAAAATTATATTGTATTTTAAAACAATAAGTAGTAAATAAAGTATTTAAAAATTAAAAATATAAATTATATATAATAAGTTATAATTTAAAATAATAAATATTTAATTTAATCTAAAATTAAACTAATAGTTTAATTAAAAATATAATAAAAAGTTAATATTAAAGTATTAATACATATATAAACTAAATTAAATAAAAGTTTTTATATTAATTTATAAATATTTTTATTAATTTTACTTTTACTATATAGTTTAAATTTTAAAAGTATAATTAATTTTTAATAAAAGTTTTTAATTTAATATTTAAAAAATACTATTAAGTTTTTTTTAATAATTAAGCTAAAATTAAATATCTTAATTAATTGTTAAATTAAGTTTAAACAAGTATTTTAGCCTAATATTATCTTAAAATTTTAAAATATATTAAAATAATATTATATAAAATAAAACATTTAAATTATATAAAAATAACTTTCTAAAAATTTATATTAATAATTTTAAAATAATTAATCTTATAATAAAATATTATCTTAAAAGTAAATTAAGTTGCTATTAAATTATTAATAACAAACTTACTCTTATATTAATAG
>JAWQFY010001300.1:0-11344 GCA_037055185.1 Capillidium rhysosporum
AGTGCTTAATAAGATAAAATTAGTATTTGTTATCTTAGAAAGAAAAAAGAAAAATATATATAAATTAAGAAAAAGATGGATATCAATGAGGCTCAGTTAGGTGAGCTAGGTAACAAAGCTTGTAGTGTCACAAAATTTAGTATATTTATTACTTAAATTAAAATTTTAAAAATATAGTTAGTTTTATAAATTTAAAATAAATAGTATTATTAGTATTATATTATTATACTAAATTAATAATTAAAATAATAGAAATTTTGAGTTATTAATTATATTTAAACTTTTAGTATATTACTTTTCTAATTTAAATTAACAGCTTTTATTATTATACTTATATTTACTTTTTTCAAAATTTAAAATTTAAATAGTTTATAAAAAAAATTAAACAAAATATAAGTAAAATACATTATAAGATATTATATTTTGAAAAATAAATTTAGTACTTTCAAAAGTAACTGATTGCACAAATAACTTAATAAATTTTATAAGCAGTAATACAATATATATGTTATATAGTGCATTTTTTGAAAAACTTTTAAGTTCCAAATAGATATTACATATATTAAGACTACTATATTAATAGATGTAAGATCAATTGAATTGGTATTGTAGTGTATAATTCTGAGGTAGATACAAATAAACCACCATTTATTTTACTCTTAAACACTACTAAATTGAAAGACTACACCTCTAAACCCATTAAAAATAGGCATTTGATAAAGAATGAAATTAAATTCCAAAAGGAAATTGCCATTTACCTAAATCTAGAAGATTACAAATTCCACATCAGTCTTCAATATAATTTCGTAAAAACATAGAACCGAAATTCAAAGCTATCGGTAACTCAATCCTTAAAATCATAATACTCGTGATAAGGCTCAATTATCCAATCAGTGGGTTTATTTAATATCACTAACTTTCAAATTCATACTAGTTTAGAATTTTAATTTGAATGAAGTCATCATTTCGTTTGAAAAATGATTGGTTGAAAGAGTGGCTTTGTGGCTTCGATAAATGCAGCGCGATCTGAAGTGTATAAATCCAGTGAGGGTTGAAGAGACTACTTTTTACATAAAAATAAGTATTGAAAATGATAACTAAGCCTCAACAGCGTCTACAAGCTCTTAAAAATCACCTCAAACCTGATGATAAAGCTAAAGGTGGTAGTTCAACGAGGTAAGGTTGATATATAGCTCAATTATATTAACTTGTAAACATAGCTCTGTTGAAATTGTAAATCAAAAGGATGGACAGAAGTTTCAAATAGAAGCTAAGGACGATGTTAACTCTTTCCATTTAATTAAAAGCAGGTAGTTATTAATAATATTTGGAAATTATTTAATTACTTTATGATAGTGCTGACCGTAACGTTTTGACGGTACTAGACCATCGTACTCAAAAGATATATAACATAAAGATCGACGATACTAACAACACGTTAAATGCTAACGACTTGAAGAAAATTAAAGCTAAGGATGGCGAAACTGGACTTATGTAATTTTATTTCTAACAATATTTTATTAATTAATTGTACAATAGGGTTTATGATCCTGGATTTATCAACACAGCAGTAGCTAGATCTAAAATTACTTTTATCGATGGTGATAAGGGAATTTTGCACTACCGTGGCTACCCTATCGAAGAGCTAGCTGCTCATAGTAACTTTTTGGAGGTCACCTATTTGTTGATCTATGGAGATCTACCAACACAAGTAATTTTATTAGTTTTAAAAAATATTTAACCGATTTTTTAAATTTTAGGAGCAATTCAATCTATTTAAACATGAAATTATGCACCATACCTTCCTACATACTGGTATGTCCGAGCTTATGCAAGCTTTTAACTACGACGCTCACCCTATGGGTATGTTTATCAGTGGTGTATCTGCCATGTCTACATTCACACCCGACGCTAACCCAGCTTTGCAAGTACATTAACCTTTTTACATTTTAGACCAACTAAATATTTTTAGGGCACAGATTTGTACCAAAACAAAGCCGAGATGGATAAACAGATCGTACGTATTCTGGGTAAAATCCCTACCTTAGCAGCCCTTTCGTACCGTAACAGAATCGGGAGGTAACGTTTACAATTTCTTATTACACAAGGTTAATATCTATATTTAGACCACATAACTACCCTCAAAACCACTTAAGTTACTGTGAAAACTTCTTGTACATGTTAGATCGCTTATCTGAGCATTCTTACACACCCAACCCTAAACTTGCTAAAGCTTTGGATGTTCTATTTATCTTACACGTAATATTTAATATAATTTAATACATTTTAAATATTGCTTAGGCTGATCATGAGCTTAACTGTTCCACCGCCGCTATGCGCCATATTGGTTCCAGTAAAGTAGATCCATACTCGTAAGTTTAACCGAGTATCTATCTATTAACTTGTAATTTAAGGGCTGTTGCTGGTGCTGCTGCCGCCTTATACGGTCCACTTCACGGAGGTGCTAACGAAGTAACTATATAAAATAATTAAGTAAGTTAACTCTTAAAAGGCTGTTTTAAGGATGTTGGAGTCGATAGGAAGCGTAGACAAAGTAGGTGAATTCGTAGAAGCAGTGAAACGCAAGGAACGTAAGTTGATGGGATTCGGCCACCGTATCTACAAGAACTACGACCCGAGGGCCGAGATCATTCGTAAAACAGCCTACGAGGTGTTTGAGGTGTGCGGTAAGGAACCACTAATCGATGTAGCCGTCGCTTTGGAAGCACATGCTCGTAAGGATCCCTACTTTATCGATCGTCAGCTGTACCCCAACGTCGATTTCTACTCAGGTCTCATCTACAAAGCTATGGGCTTCCCTACCGACTTCTTCCCAGTGTTGTTCGCTATTCCTCGTGTGGCCGGTTGGTTAGCCCACTGGAAAGAGGCTACTCACGAGAACGGTAAGATATGGCGACCTAGACAGGTCTACGTCGGTAACGGAAAACGTGCCTTCCTACCCATGCAAATGCGCAATCAAGCCAATACCAACGCAGAAACTGTGACTAAGCTCTCTAAGGTAAATTGATGGATTTTCTGAATTTATAATTAAGTTGTTATTCTCTTTAGAATCAGACTTCCAAGCGTTCTGCTGTTGCTACAGCTAAGTACTGAAATAGATATTATAGTTTGAACTCATTGTATACATTTGAATTTCTTTTTAAGTTTACTACTTAAGCTTGGATATGACACAGTAAATTTTGTTAAGAATAATCTGCTATTTGTTAGTATTCATTTTCAATATAATGCCACGTGCTAAATTTGTCAAAATAATAATGTTTAAGAATTTAAAATTAGACTAAATATCTGCTACTTATTTTAGAAAAGTAATAATTAATTCACAAATATTTAAATTAAAAACTATATATTTACTTATACTAAATTATTTAACATAGCTATTTTTAAGAAATAAATATAAATATTAAAAATCACAATTTAATTAAACAAATATAACATGCAAAATTGAATTTTTCTACCTATTTGAACATTATAAAAAAGATATTTATATTTTATTAATTATGATATTACCTATATAAAAATTAATATAGTGCTTATTTTTAAAGCTAATAATTTACAATAGACTTTTTAAAATACCTAAAAAGACATTCTCCCTTTTATACAAAATATTCCTATTTAAAATATTCAAAATACCTATATATTTTGATAAAGTATAAAATAATATATTTAAAAGTTTAACAAATTATATAAAAATTAAATATTTACTATATGTGTATATATATAGAAAATTAGTATTTTTAAAAGTAGTTAATTTATATTTTTAAAATATTACTTTTTAATTTTTAATTTTTAATTTTTTAAAAGTTTAATAGCTATATTACTATAAAGTATACTTAAATACTAACTTTGTAAAAAAAATTAAAAATATAAAATAAATACTTTATTAATTTATCATTAAAAATTTTAACTAAATAAAATTTTTAAAAATTTAAAAGTTTAAAACTGAAAAACTAATATAAATATATGTTTTAAAAAAGTATTATAATATATAAATAATTAAAATATAGTAGATAATATATATATACTAAGCTAATAAAATAGAATATTAATTAAAAATATATATTAATAATAGTTAAAAAATTAATGATTATAGTTTTGAAATTATTAATAATAAATATATTTTTTAAATATTTTAAAATTTTAATTATTTATTAACTTTAATAAAATTTAAATAAAATAAACTAATAATAAAATATACTTTATATATTAAATATACCTTATTTTTATATTATTTTTAAATATATAATTTTATAGTTAAATTAGTATTTATATTAAATATAATATTTAAAATTTTCTAAAATAATGTTTATTTATTTGGTTAATAAATAGCAAATTTTATATTAAAAAAACTATATTTTTTAATATAAATAAATATAAATATACTTAATACAATTTTATAAAAAAAAATTATTATTATATGAAAATATAAAGTATAAATTAGATAAATTATCTTATATATATATTTAATATATTGAATGTTTTTTAAACTTATAAAAAATTAATAAAAGATTGGCTACTTTTAAAATTAGCTAATTTTTATATAAAAAGCTTTATAAATTTTATTAAAACTTTTGGTATATTTTACTAAAAGTTAAATAAAAATTTTAATTTTTATAAGGTAAATAATACTTTTTAAAATACTGCACCTTTTGAAATTTAGATATATTAAAATTTATTTACAAATTTTAAAGAAAAAAAACTTTAATAATAAAAATTATTTATTATATTATAATAAACAGTATATTAAAATATAAAATATTAGTATAAATTTAGTTTTTTTTTAAATATAATAATTTTTTTAATATATCTATATTATTAAAATAAAAATTTTAATAAATATATATATATATATATATTTAGATTTTTTAATTTTTAAATAATATATATTAAATTTTATTTAAATTAGAAAATATTTTTTTAATACTTAATTTTATAATTCTAAGTTTTAACTACTTTATTAAAATGCATTTTATAACTATTTGTAAGTTTTTTAAATTAATTTTATTAATATTCTACTAAATATACTTAATATAATTTTATAAATTGTTAGTATTTTCTAGTAAAGTATAATTATAATAATTTTTTTTAATATTTTCTAATTATTTTTAATTGGATTAAAGTCTAGGCTGTTTATAAATTAGTTATAAATTTTAATGTCAATATTTTTAATATAATTTTTAGTTATTATAGCAGTATAAAAAGTAATAAAGTTATATATTAAAATAACTTAATAGTTTTTTAAATACTTTTTAGAAAAACTTAAAATAAAACTATTTAAATAAACTTATATAAATATTAATATTAAAATTATCTTTTATATATATTAAATATAGGCTTTTATATATATTAAATATTTTCTATATATTAACTTTAAAGCTATTAAATTAGTATAAGCTATAATTTACTATATAGCTAAATTTAGAATTTTAATTAAGCTAATATATATGATTTTTATCTTTAATAATATATTTACTAAATTCAAATTTATTAGTTTAAATGCTATTATTTGAATAGTTAGCATTTTTAAAAAGTATACTTTTAATTTATATTAACTTTTTTTAAACTATCTTAATAATGCATTATTATATATAATTTAAAAACTATTTAATTTTATTTATACTTAAAAATTTATAAAAGAATAAAAGGATAATTTTATATATTATATATTTTTATAAATAACTTTAAATATCTAAAAGTATTTTTAAATTAAACTAGTTAAGCTAATATTTTAGCTCTTTTAAAATTTAAAATAGTATTATAATTTTGCAGTTTACTTAAATTAACTATAAATTAAAAGTAATTATATTCTTATATTATTTATAATAAAAGTTAAATAACTAATAGCTTTAATTATATTATTAAATATATAGCTATTTTTTAATATATATTTAATTATAGTAATTTTTATAGCTATTAGCTTATTTATATACTAAAATAAGCTATAAAATTTTTATAACATTATAAGCTTTATTATTTAGCTTATTTAACTAAGCTTTATTAATAGTCATCTTTTTTTAAACTTTTATATATTTTTCCTTTTTTAAAATAATAAATACTAATTTTATTTTACTAAATATTACTTAGTATAAACTAATTTATAATTATACTTTTATTAAGTATTACTTAGTAAAACTTATTTATAATCACTTATTACTAAGTACTATTTTTAGTATAAGTTAATTTGTAAGTATATTTTTATTAAGTATTACTTAGTATAGTAATTTATAATTAGAAATAAAATTTGGTATAGCTCAGTTATACTTAGTAATTAATGAAAAAGTATATTAAAAAGATTAAAAAGCAAAGTTAAAGCTTTACTTAATATTTTAATTATAACTTTATTTAATTATAACTTTGTTTAATAAATAACTTACTATTAATTTAATTTTACTAGCTTTATTAATTTTATATTAGAGTTTTTACTAAGATATCAGAATTTTTATCTAAAATTCTAAGTTATTTATCTAATATTCTATTTTTATCTTATATAAACTACTTTGTTTATCTAATATATAAATAGTTAGGCTTAGATTTAGTCAATTATATAGATATTTATTATATCTAAATTAAGTTTTTTCACTAATAGAATTAACTACTATTACCACTTTTAACTTAATGTTATACTATTAATAATAATTAAAAAAAGTTTAAATTTAGACTTTTTTTAATTAGCTTTTTAAAAATTAGTAAACTAAAATAAATAAAAATGCTTTTATTTAAAGCTATAATTTTTATTTAAAATTTATAACTAAATATAAATATATAGCTATTAGTATAATTTTATTTATGATTTAATAATATTTAAAAATTTTAAAATAAAAAAAATTAAATTAAACAAGTATAACTTTACTTATATCTTTATATTTTATTTATAATTTTAAATATATAATCTTAATAAGTTTTAAAATAGTATAGTAAAAAAATTAAACTATTATTATATAACTATTTTTTAAAAAATATACTAAATTTATTATTAAAGTTAAAAAACCTTTTATATATTAGTTTATTTTAAATATAGTATTACTATATTATAGCCACTAATAAAATAGTTTAATTAGTATTTTTTATAGCTAATATTTTTACACTATCCTTATTTATAAATTATATAAATATATATATTTATTTTTAATATAAGTTACTTATATTTATAAAAAAAATTATAATTTTAAAGTTGTTATTTAACTTTTCTAACTAATATACTTTAAGTTATTTTATATATCTAATTAATTACTAGTTACTTTTAACTTAATTAGTTATAAATTTTTTTACTAATATAATAAATTATTAATTATTTTTTTAATTTAGTTATTTATTAGCTATTATAAATATAATTAATTATAAATTATTATATAAACTTAATAAGTTATTAATTTCTATTAAACTTATTTAATATAAATTACTTAACTAATCTAATATATTGTTAATTAATATTAAATTTAATTTAACTTAAGATAGCTATTAATAATTATTACTAAAATATATAATTTTTAAAAAATTAAAATTACTATACTATACTAAGCTAATATAATCAGCATGCCTACTTTAGCTCCTATTAGTTAAAAATTATCTTTTTTATTTATATGCTTCTCTTTTTAATTTTTTTAGCCCTAGATAGCTTTTTTTTAAGACTTTTCCAATTAGATTTTAATAGTAATTATAAGAAAAATAGTAGATTTATTACCTATAACTTATCTTATATATAGTATATAAAATAATTAACTAGATAAAATGCTATAAAAATTAGGGTAGTTGGATATTGGCCTTTGGTTGTAGATCTTGTTAATAAGTTTATAATAGATAGTATAATACTTATTTTAGTAAAGTTAAACTAAGTATAAATTAATATAAATTAACTATTCACAATTAAACTCTATAATAAAGTAAGCTCAGTTTGTTTATATAAATTATACTGTTCAAGTTCATAGTTTCTAGTTATTGTTCAGTTTGATATGTTTCATTTGCAATTTCACTAATCTTTATTTATTGAATTTCTGATAAATAACCATTAGAAAAACACAAAGTCATAGTATTAAGCTTTAGCTTTATACACCTACTTTTAACAAATTCGTCATTGTTTTATTGAAAGTTTTGCTAACCAAAACTTTTGAAATTGATTTCAACTTTATAGAATATAAAAAAGAAATGATACTACAAGATCAAGTATTACCGAATAACAATCGTACCTTTATAAGCAAAAGTTTAAATCAGGGTTTACGTACAGATAGTCGAAGTTTCTTTGAGTATAGAAATATTGAGTACGAATTTGATCCCAACATTTATGGTCAAGTTACGTTAAAGTTAGGACTAACAAAGTAACTTTTCAGCTTATACTTCAGTATCGTTGATATAATATTTATTTTATTTTGATAGAGTTTTGGTAAAAGTAAGTTCAAGTATAACAGTACCTACCAAAGGTAAGCAAAATGAAGGGAACTTAGTAGTGGCTGTAGAGCTTTCCAATATGATCAACTACGCTTTAGAACTTAACAAGTAACCTTTTTAAATCTAGAATAAATATTTAAAATGAAAACTTTTTTATAGAGTTAGTGAACAGGAAATTTTATTAAGTAGATTTATAGAGAAAAATTTGAGGTATTCGAGGTGTTTAGATCTAGAAGGTTTATGTATTGTAGCTAACCAAAAGGTAAAGTAGAAATAGTTTTTTTTGAGAAAAAAATTATAATCTATGGCTACTAGGTATTTCAAATAAGGGTAGATATTCATTATCTGGATGACGGTGGGAATTTGTTGGATGCCGGCAACTTGGCAGCCCTAGCTGCTTTAGCCCACTTCCGTAGACCTGAATTTACAGTTAAAGGTCAGGACGTAATAATAGTAAGTTATTTTTTACGTTAATCTTTGCCATTTATTTCCGATCCTTTATTTAAATTTTAAATTATGATTTAGTACGAAGAAAGTGAGAAAGCTTACGTTCCACTTATTGTACACCATTTCCCAGTCTGTATAACCTTCGCTGGCTTCAACGACGGGTAAGTTTACGCTTTACCTCATTAGTATGGTATTTTAAGATATGTTTTTTGTAGAGAACAAATAGTTGTAGATCCAACTGATGAAGAGGAATCAGTTTGTCAAACCACGTTGACTATAAGTTTTAACTACCAGAATGAACTCTGTTGTTTTAGTAAACCAGGACTTTCACCAATCTCACCCGATTCTTTAATCAACTGTACGGAGGTTGCTAACAAGTTGTCCAAAAACCTTATAGATAATTTGAAACTTAGTCTTAAGGAGAATACAACATCATAAAAAGTTGGCTTTTTAACAAGTAATTTTGCTTTTTTGGATTTGGAGGTTTAGTTTTTGTTGTTTTGAGTTGGATAAGGTTTAGGTAGTTGTATAAAGAAAACTGTTGATGGTTAGTTGATTTATAAGTATAAGCTTTTACAGCGATGATGTGGGTTAGGTAGAGGTTAATTTAAAAACTGATTGAAATGTATTTAAGAATATATATATACAATTAATAGTTCGTTAACCTTGGTTAAATTTAACTATCTGATTTTGTTGGAAAGCTAATATTATTCAATGTTATGATATAAAACAATAAGTTTCAAAAGTTCCAAAATTTTAAAAACTTGTCATTTAATAATTGTGATAATGAACAAAATGAAGAGTAATGATAGAAGTTATAAAAAATTATTTGCTTAATTTACTAAGTAAAGGTAAATATAGAATTAAAGAATATAAAAAGCATTTATAAACACTATTTTAGGCTAAAAGAAATGGAAAAATAAATGATTTTTAAATTTTCTAAGCTTTTTCTAATAAAAATTGTAGTATTTGCAACAATTTACTACATTAGATTTTGATTTAAATGTATGATAACAATTAGAATAATTAAAGATATTTAGCAATAAAATAATTATTATTGAGAAATTAACTTTATTTTATAATAGATTAATAAATTTCCTTTTTTATTATTATAAATACTAGATTTAGCTATAAGTTAACTACTAAGTATTATTTTAATATATATATTACAATAATTGCTATTAATTAATATAGTATATATTTATCTTTTTTTATTACTTTTTTAAATTTGAATATTTAAAATAAGTTATATATTTCAAAAGTATTTAATAAAATAGGTATAATATTTAACAGTTAATTTAAAGTTCTAAATTTTATTATTATTATAACTACTTTAAACATTTACATTATACTTATTATAATTTAATATATAACTTTATTTATTAATATTTTATATTTAATAATTGATAAATAATTATTAAATATTTATCATTTTTAAATCACAATATTTAAACTAAAAGTTAAAATAATATAAAAAAGTTATATAAGCTAAATATTCAAATTACAATATTTATAGCTTTAATTTTAAATAAACAATAATATAAAAATAACTAAATAAAGTATAATAGAATTTTATAGTAGTTAAATGCTTAAACAAAGTAAAAGTCTACTATTAATAAAAGTTTATAAGTTTAATAAAGCTAATAGTATAAATTTTTTGCTATAATATTATATAGAAAATTTTAAATATTTTATAAAATAGTTTTAATTTTAATAATAATAATAAAAAATGTAATTAAAAAAATAATAAAAAAAGAAAAAAATAAAAATAGTAATAAAAATAAATAATATAGTAGTAATTATTTAAAAGATTAAAATTAAAATAATTTTATATAGTATATAATATGTAAATAGTTATTTTTAACTTTTAGTAGTATTTAATAATAATAATAAATAATAAATATATATATTATAAATAACTTTAAAAATATATATTAAAAATTTAAAAAGATTTAGTAATAAAGTTTTACTACTAATAAATAATATATTTATATTATAGTAGCAGTTTTATAATTATAAAAATAAATAAATTTTAATAGTAAATTCTATATTTTTTAGCCTTTTTTATTTATATAGTTTTAAATGATAATTATTTTTTTAATTATAATTAAGTAATTTATATAAAAAAGTTATTTAGTTTTAAATTTTTAAAAATTTACTTTAAAAGTTTACTTTAAATTTATTAAAATTAATAATAGTATTAAATAAGTTATTAGCTACTTTTAAAAATAGCCAATTTTAATTTTAAAAACTAAATAAAAAAAATTAAGCTAATAAAACTAGCTAAAAGTAAATATTTTTAATTAAGTTTATTTGCATTATAAATTGTAAAATATTATACTTATTATTTATTATATATAAATATAATTAATTTTTTTTTAGCTATTATTTATAATTTTTCAAAGTATATTACTATAATAACATTATAACCTTATGTTAAAATTTTAATAAAATATTAATATAATAATAATATATTTATATACTAAAAAAAACTATT
>JAWQFY010001301.1:0-11311 GCA_037055185.1 Capillidium rhysosporum
ATTTTAGCATTATAAAATAAATTTGTTAAATATAATAAAATATTACTAATTTAAAAATAATTGTATAAAAATTTTAAGTACTATTATTATTATAATATATTATTAAATTTCTTAAATTTGCAAAGCTTATTTTTATATTAAATAGATAAGTAGTAAAACAACTAATTACAATTGTATAGTAGTTTATATAATTGTTAAAATATATATATATTTATAAAATATAAATATACTTATAAATATTTATATAAAATATTATAAAATATATATATATATTTAATAATAAAAGAATAAAATACTTTATTAGCTAATTTAATTTAATTAAAATTTATTTAAAAAACTATATAGTAGTTTTAATTATAATACTAAATTGAATACTTGAAATTAAAAAAATATAAACTTTATTATAAAAATTTAGATTTTTTATTTTTTTTCAACTTACAATAATTATAATTATTAGATTTAATATTTACTTTTTCTAAAAAATAATAGCTATTATAATAGTAAAATATTAATGTTTTTACTTATAAATATATTTTTTAATTATATTTATTAGTTTTATTTTATTTGAATTTTAGTTAAGTTAAAATTATTTTAAAAAAAACTAATAAAACTTAAATAATAATAATATTATTATTATTTTAAATCCTAATTATAAAATAGTTAGCAATATATTTTATTATATAAAATAAGAAAATGTAGTAAAAAATATATTAAGTAAAAGCTAGGGTACTATTAAATATAATTAATACTATACTAATCTAAAGTAGTATAAAGTAAAAACTAAATTTAAAACTTAATTTAATTAGTTAGCTTTTAGATTTTAAAAAAAGTATTTTTTATTTTAAAACTAGAAAAAAAATTAGTATTTAAAATATTTATATATATATAAGTTGTAGATAAGCTATTATATAATATATAAAATTAGATTATTAAGTTAAAAATTTCTACTATCTAGTAAAAAAACTATATTATTAAAAAAAATAGTATAAAAAAACTATAATATCTAAAAGAAAAAAGTTTTAAAAAAATAATAGCTTTAAATTATAACTGCTAAATAAAAAGTATAATATAATTTAGTAATATATTATATCTACTTTTATTAGATATATAATATATATATATAATACTAAAAATAAACTTATAAAAAGTATTTTAGATTAGTATACTACTAATAGTATAAAGCTAAAATATAGCTTTTATTTTAATACTTACTAGTAAATTATAAAAACTATAACTGAAATAATTAAAATTTATAGTAGATTTTTAAAAAAGTAAATATCTATCTTTATTTAAAAGTAATAATTAATTTATAAATATACTAGTAGATAAAAAACTATATAATTTTAGTTAATTTTAAACTTTTAAAAAAACTAAAAATTAGTATATAAAAAAAGTTTTCTATTTAATTTAATAAGTATAATTTATAAAATTTAAAGATAATATTATTTTAAAATAAATAAAATCTAAAAAATCTAGCTTAAAAGTATTAAAAATAAAATATTAATAACAATCCATTAATATTTTTATACTTAATATATATATTTAAATATTATTAATTATTTTAAAGTATATAAATCAAAACTATTATTAATATACAAATAAGTATATAAATATTTTTAAGTAAAAACTAAAACCATAATTGTATTTATTTGATTTTAAAACTATAAAAACTAATAGTTAATGTATATATATATATTAAAGCTAAATTGTTAAAAAATATACTATTTTTAATTAATATTATATTATAATTTATATACTATTAGCAATATATATATAAAGTAGTTAATTTACTATTATCAATAAACTAGATAGCTAAAAAATAATATCTAGTATAATAAAAGTATTTTAAAACTTAAATATTTTTAAATTATAAGATATATAAGATAGTTTATTAAGTTAAAAATTTTTTTAAATTAGAAATTTTACTTTTTTATATAAAAATAATTTTAGCTAAAATATAAGATATATAAAATAGTTAAAAGTATTTTTAATTATAAATAAAATTTTTTATTAATATAAATTTAGTATAATTATATTTTTTAACTTATTTTATAAGTTAAAGTTATACTTATAGTTATATTTTTTTTAGTATAGTAATAATTAGGTTTAAAGATCTATTATAAGGCTAAAGTATTATTATAGCTATATTATTAAAATACTTTTATAAAATATATAGTATATTTGCAATTAATGTATAAATATAAATATTAAAGTATAACTTAAGTTATATTATAATTAAAAATAAAATAAAATTAGCTTAGCTATTTAATAAAATATATAAGCTATAATTATAAGTATGCTAATAAAAGAAATTTATACTTTAAAAAGTAAATTTATATTATAAAATATATTTATAAACTTAAAGTATAAGCTATCTTATATACTTATTTTATAAAGTAATAAAAATAAAATAAGTAAATTAATTTAATATATAAATTAGTTTATATCTAATATTTGAATTTATAGTATTAATTATATTACTAAAATAATAATAATCATTATAATTTTAAAATATAATATATATTATATTTATTAAATAAATAAAAGATAAAAATAGCAATTATATAATAATTACTATAAGTTTATTTTTAAGTTATAAGTAAAGTTTTATTTTATTTAAATTTTATTTATTTTTATTATACTTATATATATAATTAAATAGTAAAAAATTATTTATTTATAGTTAAACTTTTTTAATTAAAATTTTTAAAAGCTAATTATTTAAAAAATAATGTATTTTAAAAACTTTATAAATTATTAATTATATATTAAAATTTATTATAATATTAATTTTCTTTAATATAAGTTTTAAAAAAATATTTATTTAAAAATAAAAATTGAAATAAACCTTTTTAAATATTTAAGCTAAGTTTAAAATTAATTAAAAATCTTGTAAAATAATTTTAAAAAAGCTGTTTTATTTTTAGTATATACTATTATTATTATTTTATATCTTATAAAAATAATTTTATTAAAATATAAATAAATTAATATAAAACTATATATAAGAGTAATGCAATTTTTTTTTAAATTATTATTTAATTTTTTAACTTAATTTATATTAAAAGCTTATAAAAACTAATTATAGTTTACTTAAATAGTATAAAATAAAATTAACATTATTTTAATAAATTAGCTTTATAAATAATAGAATATTTTTAATAAAATACTATATAAAATTATCTAATATAAATAAAATATTAAAAGATTATTTTTATTAATTAAAAAATAAATTATATTAATTATAGTTAACTTTTTAATATATTAATAACTT
This sequence comes from Capillidium rhysosporum, assembly GCA_037055185.1. Taxonomy (NCBI): domain Eukaryota; kingdom Fungi; phylum Entomophthoromycota; class Entomophthoromycetes; order Entomophthorales; family Capillidiaceae; genus Capillidium; species Capillidium rhysosporum. The sequence goes on from JAWQFY010001301.1 coordinate 3,275, forward strand.
TAATTTTTAAATATATTTTTTAAATTTTATTTATATATTTAATTACTTTAAGTAGTAGCTTTTGCTTATATATTTATAATAGTTTAAAATTAAATAAAAATAGTATTATTAATAAAAATCTTAAATTATATATATACTATTAAGTATTAATAAGGTAAATGTTAATTAAATAGTAGCAATAAATTTAAGTATACTAAAATTTATATATTATATTTATTTGTTTTCTATTAAGTATTTAACTAAAATAAAAAGTTATTTATAAATAGCTTTAACTTAAATATAAAGTACTTATCTTATATATATATATTTATTTTTATTACTAAAAATAGCTAAATTTTATAAATATAAAAAATTTAAATACTACTCTTTAAAAATAATATACATATTTTTATTAGATTAAATACTTATTAATAACAGCTATAAAAGCTTTATTATTTTTAATTAAAAAATAAAAAAAGAAAAATTTTAAAATAATATTTTAATAATATTATATATAAAAAGCTAATTTACTTTTATATTAAAGCTTTAGTAATGATTAAATTATATTTTAAGTATATTTAAATTAAGTAGTATTAATTTTAAATCTGTTAAATTAATATAGTAAATTAAATTAAAATAATATAAAGTTTTATTATTAAAATGTAATTTATTTAAAAAATAGTTAAAAAAATTATTTATTAGAGTAAAAACTTTTAATATTTATAGTTTTTCATAATTAAAAGTAAATTATTTAAAAAAAATTATACTCTATTACTATTAAAATTTTAAAAGCATTAGTTAGTTATTTTATTTTTAAACTTATTAAATTAATTATCTATTATTAAATTTAAATTTTATTTTTTTAGCAATTTTATAGCATTTATAAACTTATTTTTTACTACTTCCAACTTTATTTACAAGTTAATATTATATACTATTTATAGTTATTAAACATATTATAATTTATATAAATAGTAATATTTTTTAAATTTTTAAATTTTTTAAAATAAAGTAAAAAGCTAAATAGTTAAAATATTATAAAAATAAAATATAAGAAAATTTTATTTAAAAAATAAATAAAGCTTTATTTATAAACTTTTTTAATTAATTTAATTTTTAATACTTATGATTATTACTATTAATTAACCATAACTTAATTAATTTATATATATATATTATTAAAATATTAGTTTTTTTAATAGTTATTATTAATAATAATTTTCAGTATTTTAAATATTAATATATACTTTTATTTAAATTTATAATTTCTATAAGTTAAAATATAGTTAATTATATTAATAAGAAAAAAACTTAAATTAGCTACTATATGCTATTTTATATTATATAAAATTAAATATATTATAAATTAAGCTTAATAAAAATAAAATTTTATTTTTTAGAATTATATTTTAAAAATTTAAAAAGTTAATAAAAAACTAATATTTTGCAAGTAGTAAATTTTAAATATATTTTAAAAAAACTATTTAAAAAAATGTTTTTACTAGTAATACTAATAACTAAAAGTTTTAGAAAAAATCTAATTATTATATAATTATAGTTTTATTAAAATTTTTAAATATTTATTAACTTAATATATAATATAGTTATTTTTATTTAATTTTTAATTACTATAATTTGTTATAATAGCTAAAATAATTATAATTTTAATTAAACTAATACTAAACTTAAAATTAAATTAGTATTATATTTTACTATTTTAGAAAAAAGTAAATTTTAATAAGTATAAAAATATTTAATTCAAAAAAATTATAAAATTAAATTTTATATATATTAAAAATTTTTAAAAAATAAGTATATTATTAACTTTCTATAATACTTAAAAGTATTTAATAATTTAATTTAGATTTTTCTTAAAACTAATATATATATTTTAATAATATTTCAACTATTTATTTTAACTATTATATAATATATATATTAAAAACTAAAATTAATAAATAGTAAAAATTACTTAAATTATTAATTTTTAAGTAAAATATTTTTTAAAAGTTTTTATAAATTTTAATTAAATTATGCCAAATTCAATATTTTAAATATAAAAGCCAAAAATATTTGAATTTATCTATTTTAATTAATTTATTTTTAATTTTTAAAATATTATATTATAAAATTTATAGTTTAAATCTAAATTTATTAATTTTAAACTACTTTTTTACTAATTAACATTTTTAATTATAATAATTAATTTTTTTATTAAAAATAATAAATTTAAAAATCAATAAAAAGCATTTATATAATAAAGCATTATAATAAAAAAGTTTAATAAAATGAATTAAAAGTTAAATATTCTATAAATAAAATTAAAAAAGATACAAATAATTTATATATATTAAGTATATTTTTAGTTAATAATTTTAAATAAAAATTAGCTACTTTTTATATTAGTAAATTTATATAAATTAACTTTTCTCTTTTTGTAAATTTACTAATTTTAGGTATAAAAAAATTATATCAATTTTAGATTTATATTTGAAATTAAAATCAAATGTTAAAAAGCAGTTATAAAAGAAATTTTAAACTATTTTATTTGATATAATATTTTCATGAAATTTTGAAAAATATAACAAAAATTATTTTCTATAACTATATTTATAGATAAGTATTCATGTTTACTTTTAAATAATTGATGTATAATTTTTTTTGTAATTTTAAATTTTAGAAAATATATAGATGTAATACCTTATCTGCCATTTTAAGAATTTTACATATCCCTTAAAAAAAGTCATAATTACAACACTTCATAGAACAACGAACTACTTATACTAAAGGTCATTTATATATTAGCAAACGTGTTTGATCTAAAGTAACTCCTCTGTTCTGAAATAAGTATAAAGTTTAATTATATAGTTGGAATAAAAAATCCTGCTTACTCATTTAGAATTCAGAACTATTACAAAACCCTATTCCCATCTATGTTTATTTCGCCTGATTATATTTTGTTAATAATAAAGAGTAACCTATCTTTGTTTCGACCAAATAGGCACCGTTGTCGTGAAGATGGTGGCTTTTGAAATCGGCAGCTTTTGGATCTAGACCTGGTTGTAAGTCAAGGATTGAAGCAGGTTAATTAGAACGTTTGAAATAAACTGCACTAACCGCATGATTAGTTTAATCTTTGCCTTTTTTGGGCTGAGTAATTATCTAAAGTTTCATTTCGGTTTGTATATTCAAAAAAAATGGCTCTACCAAGCATCACCAAAAATGGAAACAAGCTTCATCGTTCAAAGTTTATTGTAAGTATTTAGTGCAATTCCGAAGTAATTTGGATCTGTAGATTTATTCTTGAATAAAACGCTATACCGTATTAAGATTTTTAGTACAAATATTGTTAATTAATAAAAAGCCATTAATACATTTTATTTTTACAACATATTACCGATTTTATTCTGAAAATTTGCACTTATATCGGAACGAGATTTTCCATAAAATTATATATTTATTTCGGACCAGTGCCATATGAATCCTAAGCTACATTTTCGAATTTATATAATACATAAAAGAATACGTTAAAAACTAAATAATTATTTAGAATGGAGTGAAAAGCGAAATGAAATTCGCACAAAATTCGCTAACATTTTTTAACCAGTACCGATTCTTCATAATATTTATATATATATTCTTAGATATATATATATATTTATCATAAAATTGTATATATATATGTTCACAATAGCCTATTAAAAACCGCTATATAGTTCATATGATATAGGAAAATAATATATATTTACTCAAATTTATCTCTTAAATAAAAACAAGTTCTAAGTCATTTAGTTATTTAATTCTAATGGAAATTCAAGATTTTTAAAGTTCCCGTAACACCAAAGGGAATACTAATTAATAACTACTATATGGAAATAAAGTGGATGTATTTAAAAACGATTAGAATTTTAATAAGAACTCGTAATATATTATATTGAATAAACTATGCATCCCTTTATAATTTAAGAATTCACTATAAACTATATACAAAATACTAAACCGAAAGTCATTTTCATTAAGCAAAACAAGTTATATGTATTAAACTCTCCTAATATTTATAAGTTTGTATGTTATTGTAAAATAATGGGTTTATAATTTTATAGTATAAAGATTTATTAAAAATACGTAGAATTAACATAAAGTAATTAAAAAAATTGCATATTTAATTTGATGTCTCTTTTAATATGATATATTATATATTTTTTCACCAACCTTTCAATTCAGAACTACCATAACAAAAAACCAATCGTAATATGGTGGAACTTTTTATGGTTTAATTTTAAAAGACCAGATAGAGTTCAAATTTATAAGAACTTTTTAAGTTATAATTTGAGATTTAATGAGAATTAAAATTAATTTTTATAGCAAATTGGTTTCGAAATTAAACTGTACCAATTTTTATATATTTAAAATGATCCATCAATAATTCAATTCTGGAAGGTACGCTTTTTTTAAATACATTTCAGTAACTATAAAGTAAGATTGGAAACTTATCTTATTTAACATACCTGTTGATTGTACTTCTGAAAATGATGCTATTTTCTATTAGAAAATTAATTTTGTACGTGAATTCGAAATTTAAATCTCAGCATAACATAAAACAATATTTGAACTAAACGGTATAAAAAATGTTGGAATCCAAGTGACTTTTGCCATATTGTTATAAAATTAATACAGTGTATATTTTATATTGTTACTGTAAAAAGTAATATATTATATTGATCACTTCCTTTGAATAGTTTACTATTTAAAAGTCAACTTTCATGCTAGTTTTAAAATAGTAGAATTCAGTTTATACCGCTATTGTATTCAAATATGTAGTATATATAAAGGATTCATTTGCGATGAAAATAAAGTTATCCAAATATTCCAACAACCCCTACTAGTCTTATATTTCAGCTAATGGCCTTATTTCAGAACTTTATCCTGCTAATTACTGTTTTTCTTAACGTATCTATTGGTGTACTCGGTGCCTTATACGGAAATCAAGGTATTTCAACTCATCACTACGAAAAGATCAAAGAACACTTAGATACTAACCCGGTTTTCTGCGGTGTACTTGGTAGGCACATGAACATTGACAAGATTACTGCCGTCCAAGGATTAAGCTACAACCAATGTGGTACATGTCTAAGAGTAAACAGTAATGCAGAGCCCCATAAAGTTCAATATGTTATGGCTTTAGATCAAGGTGGCGTAGGCTTGGATATCAACCATGTCTCCTTCAACGCACTTTTCAACAACGCTGATACTGGAATATTTGGTGCAACTTGGTCACCTGTTGACCAAAGTTTATGTAATGGTGCAATTACTGGTGGCAGTTACCCCTTCTACAACAACCCTAACCCTAATCCAACTAATATTCCTCCTCCTCCAACTTCAACTCAAATATCTAACCCTAAGCCTACTGATATTTATCAGAAGGAATGTCGTGGGGACGGTATTTGGTTTTGTTTTGATGAAGGCACCCTTGCAATGTGTGCTCATAATCAGATGAACAAGATAGCTTGCTCAGGTGGTCTCAAATGTAGACCTACTACTGGTGCAGCAAGTTGCAGCTATTAATAAACTATTTAATTATATACTTTATTTTATTTATAAATATGCTAATTTTAATTTTTATACGAAAAAGTATTATTCGAATTGTATTACTTTAAGATTTGATAAATATTGCTACGTTATACTATATATTAACTTGAAATTAATTTGACAATTTTCAATCATGTATTAAAAATATGATAAAATTTAATAACGGAATATAGAAAGATATTTTTTAATAAGTAATAGATACTTATATATATACTTTTTCTATTTGCTTTATTATTATCATAAATTCAAAAACCGTTTAAATTAATTTTTGAGTAAATGAATTTAATTAGAGATGATAGATTTAGTATCGATTAATGAGATATGAATTTCAAGCTCGACGCTTTTTGTTAAGTAAATTAATCATTTTAATTAGAATTAGCATCTGTGATATCAGTTTCAAGGGTGACAACTGGAAGGACGATAGTAGATAATCACATCTTTCCAGTTGTATTCAGACTATAGCTAAAATGTTATGGGAAGTTTTAGCTGTAGAAGCTGGAAATTTAGTACCGAAATAACTAGTATCAAGGAAAATAGATATCTCCTCCTTGTTGAGACAAGTGATACTAAAAATTAAATCAATAAATACTTTATTTTTAAATCTAAATAAAGATTTTTATTCATTTTAGTTAAACTTGTAAACTGAATAGGAGGTAGAAAGAAAAATGATGATAGCAATTAAAGTGAAAATAGGATCTCCATGTTGGATATTTTATTTTGGATTATATTAAAGCAACCAATTTTTAAAGTTTATATTTTAACATTATAGTTATACTATTCAATAAAATAACCTTTTTAACTTAATAAGAAATAATATAAAACCTGTTATTAAGTAGCAAATTAAGTATATAGAAGCTTTTAAATAATAGCAATTAATAAGATAGTTAATAAATAATAGCTTATTAAACTCTAACACTGATTATCTATTTTATAGTTTTTAATAATTTTACTTTTTAAATTTAACTTTAAAAGTAACTATATTTTATATTTTATTAAAAAATTAATTCTTATTTATTTAAATTTTATTCACTTTATTTTCATTTTAATATTTTAATATTTATAAGTTGTTTTATTAAAATATACATATTTATAATTTTTAACATTTTTTACTTTTAGTATATATGATTTTTTTAAATATTTAGTTATTTATTTAAGTTTTTAAATATAAATAATATATAATTGCTTATATTAAGTTATTATTTTAAATATTAAGGTATATGTTTTATAATTAAAATTTTAAAAATATATAAATATAAAGTTATATATTTTTTATTAAAATATTTAATAAAATACATAATAATATTAGTAAAAATAGTATATATATGTATATGTTTTAATATTAAAAACTAAATTAAAAATAAAACATATATATAAACTTTTATAAATAAATGTTAATATAAATTTTAATATTTTTATTATATAAAAGCTATAAAAATTCATATATATATATATTACTTATACTAAAAATATAAATAAAACTAAAATATATATATATATATAAGTTTAAAGTATTTATATTTTATAAAAAATATTAAAATTTACTATATTTATAATTAGCTATTTTTAATAGTAATTTTAATATTTAAATAAATAAAGTATTCTAGAATAATTAACTAAAAATAAATAAATAAATACTATTAGCTACTTTTAAATATAGCAAGTTATATTTTTAAAAAGTAAATATATAATTATTAAATAATAGCAAATACTACTTTTATAATAAGAAAATATAAGAAAATAAATATATAAATATATTAAAAATTTTAATTAATACTTAAGCTAAAAAACTAAAAAATAATAATTTTTTTAAATGCTTAAAATACTAGTTTATTTGTTCTAATTTGACTGATTTTTTTAAAATGTATAAAGTTTTTATATATAATAATAAAATATTATAAAGTTATACTTTTATTTTATTTATTAATTTATAAATAGTAATAAAATTAAAAATGCTTTTAAACTTTATAAAGTAAAGTATTATAAAAATAATTAGCTTAAACCAAAAATTACTTAAAAAGTAAATTTACTACTTAAATAAAACTTTTTAAATTTTTATAGTTTAACTATAAAATAAAAATAAGTTTATTAAAAATTAAATTTATAATAAGTTTTATAGATAATTATAATTTAATTTAGTTTAGCAGCTTTAAATTTAATAATATATACTTATATATATATAACTATTATTACTAAAAGTTATGGCTAAAATAATAATATTAAAATAATAATTTAGTTTTATATATAGTAAAAAACTATACTTAATTAAAATATTAAGCTAATTAAAAATAGATAAATATTAATAAAAATTAATTTAAAAATTTATATTTTTCTTAATTTTATATTTTAATGTTAGAAAATTTTAATAAAAAAAGTTTAAAAAACAATAATTATTATTTTAATAAAATTATAAAATATATAGCTAATTATAAATTAAGCTTTTAGATTTATTATAAATAAAGTAATTTAAAT
>JAWQFY010001302.1:0-11311 GCA_037055185.1 Capillidium rhysosporum
TTTATTTAATATTTAAGCTTAATTATTATTATATTTATATTACTAAATAAGTAATTAGCTATTTTTAAAAAAGCTGCTTTTAAATTTAAAAATTAAATAATAAAAATTAAGCTATTAAAATTAACTAATTACTTATTTATTTCTAACTTTATTTTATTCATGTTATTTTATAATTATTAATCTTAGCTTTTTAAAAAGATAATTATATTACTTTTTTATTATAACTTATTATAAAATTTTCTTAATATATTATTTTAAATTAAATTTAATTATTATTTATTAAACATTTTTAAATTTAGTATTTATAAATTAATTTAGCTTTTAATATAAATAAAGCTCTAAATAAAAATTTATATAATATAAATAATTTTAATTAAAAATATTTAAAAAAATAATTAATTTACTTTTTTAAAACTTATATATATATTAATTATTAAAAGTACTTTAATAGCTTAATATATTAAAAACTAAAAAACAAATATTTTATATAATTATATTAATAGCTTAAAAATTAAAATACTTCAAAAAATAAAAAATTGTATTTAATAGTATAATATATATATAAAGCTTTTTTTATTTTTTAAAATTTAAAAATTGACTTTATATTAGTTATTAGTAAAAAACTTATAAAAAAAAGATAAAAATAAATTATATAATTTATATTAGTAGAATATTTAACTAAATAAATAAAATTTTAAAAGTAATTATTTAATTAAATAATAAAAAATTAGTAAATATTATATTATTAATAAAGGAATAATATATTTTTTTAAGTTTAAAAATTTAATTATAATATTACTACTAATTTTAATAAATTTTATAAATTTAAAATAACTTTCAAAAATTTAAAGTTAGTAATAATTAAAGTTATAATAAATATAAAAATTCTTAAAATTTACTATATTAAGTTTATAAATAATATAAAAGATAAGTAAAATTTTATTAATTATATATATACTAATATAAATGTATATATTTTTAAAATATTAACTAATTAATTTTAGCTAATAATAATATAACTTTAAGTTTATTAGTATATTTTTTATATTATACTTTTAATAAGAATAATTAAACTAATTTAAAAAGTTATATATGCTTAAATATTAAACTAATTTAAATTTAATATAAACTTTAAATAAAAATTAAAGTAGTTTAAAAAACTTAATTAAAAAATTAAAAAATATATAATTAACTATAAATAAGAACTTATACAAATAAAAAAAGTTAAAAATATAGCTTTTATTACTAGATATTATTTATTTTTTAATTAAATATATTATATTAAATTTAAAAAAGTAAGCTTTTTAATTTTTTATAATATTTGAAATACTTATAAAATAAAAATTATAAATATATATACTTTTTATATATTAAGTTATTAAAGTATTTTTAATAACTAATATATTTAAATAATAAAAATTTTAATAATATTATATATATATATTGCTTAATTTATTATATAATTTTGTAGTTAATTTATACTTAATAAATATTAAATTAAAACTATAATATAAATTTTACTAATTTTTGTTTGTTTACTCTTATTTTATAAAAATCTAACTGAAAAGTAAAGCTATATAATTTTAGTTAGAATATTAAGCTAAGTTAGTAGGTCTAGAAAGTAATGTTTTCTACTCATAGATCATATTTACTTTCCCTTAACACTCAATTATCTCACATATGGTTTTTTTCTAAGGTATAGCTAAACTTCAAACTAAAAATTAAATTTGCAGTATCTGCAAATAAATGAACAAATCTTCGATTAATTCCAATAAAAAGTAGTATAATTGTACTTAATTGAATATATTTTGATTAAGATTTTGAAAATTTTTAGAAAAATAGGCTTTTTTAATTAGCGAATTTCAAAGCTAGCACATTATACAGCTTCTAGCCAAATAACTAATAAAGATGTCGGATATCAGTTCGTTATCAGATAATGAGAAGTTTGAGCCTTTAGAACCGAGTTTACAAAACATATTAGAGCAGACAAGTTTGAAATGGATTTTTGTTGGTGGTAAAGGTGGTGTAGGTAAAACTACAAACAGGTAATTTTTTTTTAATTTCCTTTTTCATAACTCATTTTTATTATCTATAAATTTTATAGCTGTAGTCTAGCTGTACAACTTTCTAAAGTTAGAAAATCAGTCTTAATTATATCTACCGATCCCGCACACAACTTATCCGATGCCTTTGCTCAGAAGATAACTAGGGAACCTACCTTGATAAGTGGATTTGATAACTTGTACGCAATGGTAACTCGATTGTATAGTAAAAAATTAACTAATTTTAATCAAGGAAATCGATCCAGCTTATTCAGCCACCGAACTATTTAAATTAAGTAAGTGGGTAGTATAAACTAACTCTTTATTATTTACAGACAGTTCTAAATTTTTGGTACGGTTAGCTGAAGGTAGTACTTTCTACTCCAAGGTATCGGAGTACGCTAAACAGTTACCAGGTGTAGATGAAGCTATGGCTTTACATGAAGCTATAAAATTGATTAAGTTGATGAAATATTCTGTAGTAGTTTTTGATACTGCACCGACCGGTCATACCATGCGTTTCTTACAGATGTCTAAAACGATGGAACAGTTCCTCTCGTTTGTAAATGGAGCTTATGGCTCGTTTAGTGGATTTGAAGCCCCTGTAAATTTATTGTATTTTAACAGCTTACTCAAACATTATTTTAATTAGACCGGTGTAGGTGGTCCGGACCAATCCGCCCTAAGCGTGATCTTCGAACGGATGGCTAAGATCCAAGTTAGTGCCAAGGAATTTGACGCACAGATCCGTAACCCAGTACTCACTTCGTTCTTAAAATTAGACTAACTCTTCTTATTAGGAACTAGCTACCTTCGTCTGCGTGTGTATCAGTGAGTTTTTATCGTTGTACGAAACCGAACGTTTGATCCAGGAATTGTTGGCTCAAGAAATTGACACTCACAACATCATAGTCAACCAACTTCTGTACCCCGAACCCGACTCCAACTGTAAACAGTGTGGGGTACGTTACACCATGCAACGTAAGTATCTGGAACAGATCTACGACCTTTACGAAGATTTCCATATTACTATCCTTCCTATGCTCACTAACGAAGTGAGAGGGCCACAAGATTTACTCAAATTTTCGGAAATGTTGGTCACTCCTTACCAACCTGAAAAACATAAAGAATAAATAAAAAATTATATATTAGAGGTAAATAATATCTAGCTTTTTGAAAGTAAAGGCGTGTGGTTTATTTGTATATCTATTTGATTTTAATCTAACTTTAGCCTTCAATCTAAAATTCTATTATGTATTCTACTTATACCCGTTAAAGTTGTAAAATTTGGATTTTTTAGTTCGATATTTTTAATCCGCTTTTTTAAAGTAGAAAATAATATATGTCTTAATAATAATAAAGTCTATATATACCTTTTTTATATTTTAATAGCTAGCTGTATAACCCATTTTAATTAATATATCGATTCGAAACAAATACTAAATTAAAAAATCGAAAAAAGTATGTAGGTTAAGTACAACTATTTTTTCAATTCCAATTAAAATTCTATATTTTTTGAAAGGTGGTCTAATTTTTTACGAATTTCTGCTTGGAAATGAGGAAGGGGTGGGGACAGGCCATAGGGTTAAATTTTTAAGTTTTACTGGCCACCCTATAAAAATAAAAGTTAGTTTAAATGTGTAAGATGTCAAGCTTACTTCAGTAGGTTGGGGCTGACCCTGTTCCTTAGGTTTAGCTACACCGGAGACGATATCATCGACACGTAGTAACAAGCAGGCGGACTAATTAAAAATATAATTAATTAAATGGTATTATTAAAAACAAATTTACCTCGATAGCGGTTTTGATAGTTTGAACTTTGACGGCGGTAGGTTCCCAGATCCCATACTCGTGCATGTCGACGATAGTACCGGTGGTACCGTCGACACCCCACGTATGTTGACCTTGAGCGTGTTTAGCCTAATAGAAAAGTTAGTAAGAGTTTAGCTGTTTGAAAGGGCGTACTCGGAGCTGAGTGAGAACTTTGATAGCTTTACCACCGCAGTTCATGACCAAAGTTCGAGGAATGACCTCCATAGCATTGGCGAGACCCTGGTAGGGCCACTGTTCAACACCTTCGATGGTTTTAGCGATCTCGGCCAGTTTGGAGCTGACCGCCATCTCGGTGGCACCACCACCCGGTGAAAGCTTGGGGTTAAAGTACACGTTACGAGCCACGTTCATGGCGTCCTGTAAGTTACGGTCCACTTCGCTCAAGATGTCCTTGCTGGGACCACGGAGCAAGATGGTACATGCTTTGGGGTCGGTACAGCCAGTTAGGAAAGTGAAGTATTCATCACCGATTTTTTCGATGTTGAATAGACCGCAGCGGGTACCGATATCCGATTCCTTCAAATCTTCAACTCGGTTCACGATGGTGGCACCTACCGCTCTAGCGATACGGTTGTTATCGGTCTTACGGAGACGACGAATTGCGGTGATGTTAGCTTTCATAAGGTAGTGTTGAGCCAAATCTAGAACGAAACTAAGTATTGAAAAACAAAACATAAATTTACCAGATACACCCTTCTCAGTGAAAACTAAATCCGGTTTCAACTCAATAATCTGGTCGCACATTTGCTTAATTTGCTCTTCCTCAATTTGCAAGAAACGGTTCCAATCCTCCTCTTTGGTTATTTCGATGTTGGTCTGGGATTCTCCTTTCTTGTACTCGAGTGGGCAGTCTAATAGCAAGATACGGGGGTTCTCGATACGACGACGCATCTTGGGATGGGTCACGTCTTTATTCAACATAACACCGTCCAAAACTTTAGACTCTTCAATCTGTCCACCTGGAATCTACATATAGAGATTAATATTTAAAATCATAATGTGTAGTGGTAAATACCTTTTCAACTCGGGCGTACCGTTTGATATCAACTTCACGTCTACCGTTCTCTTCGGTCGCTACGCATTCTACAGCTTTTAAAGCTAAGTTGCACATGATGTCAGACCATCTTGATACAAATTTGGTATTTAAAGCTGACTTGATAAGTTTTAACATCTGTTCATTATCGGTAACGTCGACATCGACTGAAATCGATTCTACAACTTTTATGGCGTCCTCTAAAGCCTTCTTGAAAGCCGAGATGATTACGATGGGGTGAATGTTACGTTCGAGGTATGGTGCAGCAATCGAAAGTACTTCTCCAGCTGGTATAAAAAATGTTAAGAAATTGGATCACTGAATATATTTTACCTAAGATGATAACTGAAGTTGTTCCATCACCAACTTCTTCATCTTGAGTACGACTTAACTCAATCATAGATTTAGCAGCTGGATGAGCTACCTCTACTTCACGTAAAATAGCGTTACCATCGTTGGTTAGTACTATACCGCCCATAGGGTCTAATAGCATCTTTAACATGGAACGGGGTCCTAAACAGGTTTGGATAATATCGGCTACTGTTTTAGCTGCATTAATATTTGATAGTTGAGCTTTGCGACCTGTCTCGCGCTCCATATTGGTATCTATTTTTTTCCTTTAGTTCTCATTTACAATACACATAGAATTGAATTAAAAAATTGAAATATTGAAGTTTATAAACCAAAGAAAATGATAAACTTACTCATTACTATCACTGGTTGTTGCATCTTGTTGAAATTTCTTGCTGTAAATAATGTTTTAAACTTAAATAGTTCTTAACTGACTAGAAAACTCGAAATTTAGATCTTAGTCTTATGAAATTTTTATTGAAATTCAATTTTGTAACGAGTGTTTTTAATTGAATGATTTATTTTTTTTAAATATCGATAATGCTAGGAGAGCCTTCCTATTAAAACTAAGTTGAAATTGTGTAGTAGATATCAAGCTGACTTTAATAAATATATCGATATCTACACAATAAAAATAACTTATATCAATCAATCAAGTATATAAGCTGATGGAGTTGGCTTGAAATTCTATCTCCTGGGTAACCTTGGATGGCTTGTCCGCCCTACAGAAAATGCTTGCTTACTAACATAAGCTAAATAGACATAAATACAACTAAATGCTTACTAGAAAAATACTAAACCTTCTAAACACTGTATTTCAACGTTCTCTAAACCAGTTATACTATAAACACTAAATATACATACTAATATACACTTCTAACAAAAACGACCATCTTGATCAAAGTTGTAATAATGGCACTACCCAGACCTAAACTGGTAAACCAAAAAATAAATATTTATTATTACTAAAAAACATATTGATTATATACGGCTAAAATGAAGGAAACGATAGAGTACATGCGTGGTCCTCTATAGCAAAGGGCAAAGCTTTTTAAGAATATTGAATTGGTATATAAAACTCTTTGTTAAAACTATACTTTAACAAGGAACCATTAACAAACTATGCTCTAAATTCAGAAATATATTAGGCTTCACTGCTGTGGTCCAATATTCTGTTTTAAACTACTAAATAATTTTTATACTAAAAATATTGGTGGTTTAAAAAGCATATAAACTGAACTAAGTTAGATTTACAAAACTAATATAAAGATAGCTTAAAAATAACTTTATTTTCAACAAACTCAAAATATCGAAGAAACTCAAATCAATCCAAAGAATTTAAACTTGTATTATTAAGCATATTAATGGTAAAAACTGAATTATATATCCAGATAAATAAAACTATGCATATACAAAAAATATTTAGCCAAGCAAAAAGGAAGCATGAGTAATTTAACTGTATAATAATAGATAAGAGAATAAGAATATTATCAAACATTGATTATAAATAATTAATCTTAGGCTATCTTTAAACATACTTTTTATTTTTTACTTTAAAATTAAAAAAAATACAACAATCAAACAAGTTAACTTAACAAACAAAATCAAATTAAAATTAAAAATGACTATTTTTACTTTGTAAAAAAAAGTTTATAAAAGAAAACTATCAAATAATCTTTATAATAAAAAAGATAGTTATATTTATAATATTATAAATAAATTTTAAATTTTAAAATATTAAGTTTTAAAGTGCTTAAGGATATAAAAATTAAATATTAATTAGATAAAATAATAAGCTAGCTAACTAACTAATAATAAAACTTAAAAAATTAAAAAGCACTTTTTCAATTATTATAGTAATAAATTAAATTAATTTTAATAGCTTTAATAACTTTACCAACTACTTATATAAGTTTATAAAAGATATTATATAATATATTTTTAATATAATACTGAAAATTAAAACTATTTAAACTAGTATTATTCTAGTATTAAAAATGAAGTAAATAGAACTAATGCTAAATTATTTTAAAAAGTACTACTTTATAGTTTATATTTCATATAATAATATTAATAATAGCTTTTTTAAGCTTATTTATATTATTTTAAGTATTTAATAAAAATATAGTATTTTAAAATATAGACTTAAAATATTATTTAAATTTTAAAAAAGCTTAAAATTAGTTTAATTTGCTTAGCTTTATTTAAGTCTTTTTTAAATACTTTTGAGAATTTTTAAAGCTATTTTCTTTTTTATATTTTTATATTTTAAAGCTATAAAATTTTTTAAATACTTATAAATTAAGTAAAGTTTAAATCTAATATAATATAAATATTATTATTATTATTATTATAACTAGAAAAAAATGTTAAAATTTAAATATTATTAAATATAATATTAGTATTTTATTTTTATTTAACTTTATATAATATAATTATATAAAAAGTATATAAAAACTTGTATAATTTAGCTTAATCTTTAATTTAATTAAATATTACTTTACTAAAAAATATATTTTATAAAAATTATACTTTATATTTTAAGTAGTAAAAAAATACTATTAACTTATAAAAATATAGTAAGTATATTTAATTTTATAAAGTTATTTTAAAAAAACTCTTAAATAATAATAATAACTTTTAATTATAAGCTAAAAGTTTTAATAAAGTAGTTTTATTTTATAGCTTATAACTTAAGTATTTTTAAGTTTTATTTATTTATTATTTAGTTGTATTAAATATTTATATTTTAATTAATTTTTTTATATTAAAATCAGCTACTTTTAAAAATAAATATTTTTATTTAGTTTAAATATAATAATTAAACTTAACTACTACTCTAAAAATTTTAAAAATATTATATATAATATTTAAATATTTTAAAAATTACACTTTTTTAAATAAAAAATAGTTATAAATACTAGCTATTTAAAAAGCTATTAATTTAAAAATAGCTTTTAAATAAAATAACTTATTTTTAAAAAACTAATTATAATAAAAATAATTTTTTTTGATAAATAAATATACTATTTAATAAATAATTAATTAAATATATAGTTAAAATTTTACTATAATTATAAGTAAATAAAATTTAAATAAAAAGTTTTAAATTTTAAATTACCAATAAATATATTTTTTAAATAAAATTTTAATTAATATAAAAACTTTAAAATATTTTTGTAATGTTTTATTCTTAGCAAATTTTTAAATTGCTAGCTTAATAATTATTTTCATTATTTTTTGCCTTTTTTTTATAAGCTTATTTGATTTTTATTATTTTTTCTTTTATTCCAGATATTAAAATTATATAAATTCATTTTAATAATTTAATTTAAATTTTAAATAAAGAGATATTCTTTGTTTTATTATTTTTACTCAAAAACTTATAAATTTAATATCTAAAAATAAGTTTAATATAGCTACTACTACTAATCAACAAAGAATTTTACTTTATTAACATATAAAAAATTACAATTACTAATAACTTAACTTACTATAAAACTATTTCAAATTATACTGAATCATATACAAAGTTATTTCAACTACATAATGGTAAAATATTTATATTTATTACTTATTTTTGTTTTATTTTTGTTTTATTTTTATTTTTTATTTTATTAAAAATGTAGAAGCTATTTGAAATTATAAATGCTTTTATCTCCTCCTATAAATTCTATATATAGAATTTAGTTATCTTTTTGCTATTAAATAGTTTGCAGTTTTTGTAACTATTACTATTTATAATCTAAATTACTTACAAATGTATACTAATTTTGCTGCCAAATTTTTACTAATTTTACTTATTTATATTGCTTACTGAACATTTATATTTATTGCTATTATAATTGATAATGAAGTTAATCTTACTTTATTACTATTTACTAACTTTATCATATAAATGCTTATATTTACTACTACTTTTACATTATAGTATTTTATACTGCATAATATAAAGATTGCTACTAGTATTATACTAAAAACCAGATATTATAATTTTATTTTAAAGTAAATATAAACTATAATATTATTATAGTAAAAGTATTTATTAAAATATAATATTTTATTAATATGAAAAAAAAATTAGAAATAAATATATTAAAAACTTTAAAAGTAAACTTAAAATTAAAAATTAAATTTTTTTAATAATAAAATATTATATTTAGTAATTTAATAAATATATAAATATATAAAAAAGTATACTATTATAACAACTAAAAAATTACAATCAATAATAAGTAATATTATTATTTTATTTATTATTAAAAATATTTTTTTTATAAAAGCTAAGAAAATTTAAATTTTTAAGCTTAATTTTAAAAAGTTTGTAAAATTTTTTGAAAATTTAGTACTTAAATATTAAAAAATCATAAAATTTTAAATATTTTATAAAGAAATTTAAAAAAATAAATTAAAAATAAAGTTTTAATTAAATAGTTTTAATTTATAAATTTAATAATTAAATTTATAAATATTTTAACTTTAATATATTAGTTTTAACTTTTTATTATTATTATTTTTAACTATTTTATTAACTAAATAGTTAATATAAAATTAAGCTAAAATAATAGCTAACTTTTAAGTATATTTTATTATTTAATAAGCTACTAATTAGTAAAAAAAAGAGTAAAAATACTTTTACTACTAATATTAACCTTAATTATTAATACTGCTATATATACTTATTTTTATTTATTTTTATTTTTAATTTTACTAGCTATAACTAAAAGTAAATTTAAAAAAATATTATATAATACTACTTATTTAAATTATTAAATATTTTTATTTAAGCCTAATATTAATATTTAGCTTATTTAATAAAATAAGTACTAAATAGTTAATTTTTAATAAATTTTTAGTTTTAAGCTTTAATATTTAGCAATTTTAATTAGAAAATAATTTTATTTAGTATTATATTAGCTTAGCTTTATATAATATATACTTTTTTTTAAATATCTACCTTATTATACTTTAATATTTTTATTAAATACTTTACTAATACACTTATAGACATTAGTAAGCACTTGCAAACCAAACTTTTTTAATAATTTTATTTATAAATTTTTTTATTTATTTAGTACAATAAATAATAAACTAGTACTAAATACTTTTAAATTTTAAAAATTTTTACTTTATATTTATAGATTTATTAAAATCTTAATTTTATTTGATTATTAAGCACTTTAAGCAAACTTTTTTCATTATTTTTTTAAAAAATATTAATTTTTATTATAATCAAAATTTTATAAATAAAAAATTAATATAGCAATTTAATGTTTGATATTTATCTATAAATTTTAATTGTAAATTTATATATATTAAAAAAATATAATTAATATACTTAAAAAATTAAAATTTATTAAATTAAAAAAACAAATTTAAAATAGTATATAAAATTTTAACTCAAAAATAAAAGCTTGCCATTGTTAATATAATTGAAGAAGATATAGATATAAATACTATAGCAAAAATTTTAAAAATAGGCCTAATATCTATTAAAATCTATAGTTGTAATATTAGAAAAGTACTTAATATAATGCTAGGAAGAAAAGCACCAAAATTTGGACTGGAGATTACTAATGAATTAATAAACTTTTATAATAATGGTATATTAAATACTAAAGCTGATAAATAAGCTTAGCTAGAAGACCAAATTCAAAAGCAAATATTTAATTAAAAAATGTATAAATTATTAATTTGCTTAGGGCTTAAAAGCTATAAAGGTAGTTAAAAACAAGCAATTATATCTAAAGTAATTAATAAACATTTACAATATTCTAGAAATATGCTATTAAAAACTTCTGACTAGCTATTAGAGATTATTTAGACTAATGAATATTTTTTTACTAAATTTAAAGTCCATAATAATAAAGTAATATATTAGTCTAAATAAGTATTAGCTTATAACTCTTATGCCTATAATAATGTCAACAGGGCTATACCCTATATGCTACTTAACAAAATAGATACCTTAACAAAACTAAACTATATTCCCTATCTATAAATTCCCTACCTATACTTTACTTCTATCTTTTTTACCTTCCTATAACTTAAT
>JAWQFY010001303.1:0-11310 GCA_037055185.1 Capillidium rhysosporum
TTTATTATAATAAATTTTTATTTTTTTATTAATAAAATATATAAATATTTAAAACTTTAAATTATATTATTTATAATTTAATTTTACTTTTTAAAAATGTTATTTTTATCTTTTTAGTTTTCTAATCTTATTTATTTTTATTTATTACTTATATTAATAATTTTTAGTTTTTTAAAAAGTTTACTATTAAATTAACTTTTTAATTTTTTAATTTTTTTTAACTAATTTATTTAAAGCTTATTTACTTATTTTTTATTACTTTAAAAATAAATAATATATATAAATATATATTAACTACTTATTATATTAAAAGTATTTAAATTATATTTTTTATTTTTAATAAAAGTAAACCTTATTTTTTAAGTTTAGCTTTTTTTAAGCATTTTTATTATATATATATATATATTAATAAAGTATATTATTTATACTATAAATATTTTTAATTATAATATTATAAATAAAAAATTAACTACTTTTAAAAATATCAAATTTATATTTAAAATGCTTAATGAAAATTTAAAAACTTAATATATTTAAATTTTAACTAGATAAAAAAACTAATAATAAAAAAATTTTACTATAACAACTTTAAAAAAAGTAAATTTATATTAAAGCTTTATTTTAATATATTAAGTTGACTTTTTAGTTTGTTTTAATAAATTATTTAAGTAAATATATATTTTTTATAGCTATACTATTAAAATTTTAATATATTAAATATTTTTTATACTTTTAAAGTTATATTTTAATAACTAACTTTATTATTTTTAAACTTATATTAGTTATAATATATTATATAATTAATATTTTTAATTTAAAGCTAAAAATATTTATAATTTTAATTAGAATAATATGTATAATTTTTAATTTTGCAGTTATATTATAAAAATGTTATATTTATATTTATATATATAATAAAATTATTTAAATTTAATTTATACTATTTAAATAATTAATATACTTTTAGTATAAAAACTTTAATTTTATATTATAATATTTATTTTTTCTAAACTATTTTTTAATATATAAACTATTATAATAATATTTTTATTATTAGCTTATTTTTATATTATTATATATATAAAGTAGATAAAATATAAGCTATAATTATTTATTTTATTATATTTAATTATTAAATTAAAATTTTAATTATATAAAATTATTTATTTACAATTTTAAAAAGCTATTAATACTATATTTATTTTTTAACTTAATTTAATTTTTAAATATTACTAAATTATTATATAGCCTTTTTTATAAATTAATGTTTTTATTTAAGCTATAAATATAGGTTTATATATTTATTTTATTATAAATAAATTATAACAATAGGTTTAATATTATTATTATAATAAAATAAATATATTAATTTTAAAATATATTAAATTAAAACTATAAACTAATTTAATTTTTAATATTTTAGACTTTTTAAAAAGAATTTATAAAATTTTATACTTTTTTTTTTCTTACTAAAACTAAGTATGATTTTAGTTATAATAAGTAAAAATCTAGCTTTTACTTAATATAGTTTTTGTTAATTTTTATATTTTTAAATAAATAAAATTTATTAACTATTTTGTAATAAAAGCTTTAAAAAATTAATATATAAAATAAAATTTTATTAAATGTATAGTATAAAGTTAAAGTTAATATTTTAATTTATTAATTTTTACTTTTAAAAAAAGAAGCAATATTTATTAAAGTTAATATTAAGCTTAAAAGCTATATATTTATAGTAAATATTTTATTAATATTTTATTTTATTAATATTTTATTTTTTTTATACTTTATTTTATTTTATATTTATAATAAAACTAATATTTTTAAAAATATTACTATTATTAATAATTTTTATATTATAGCTAATATACTTTTGCAATATATTTAAATTTATAAATAAAGTTATACTATTTATTACAAAAAATTAAAATTTTAGCTTTAAATTATAACAATAATAATAATTAATAATAATAGTATTTTACTTACTTTAATTTATTAGTTTTTTAAAAAGCTAGCTAAAAAAGTTTTAGCTTAAAAATTTAAAATTTTTAAGCTATTTTAGTTATTATTATTTTTTAATAATTATAAGTTTTAAAGTTTATTATAAATAAGTATATTACATTATTAAAATAAGTATAAAACTTAATAGTATATTATAATAAGCTTATTAATAAAATTAAGTATATAAATATATTAATATTAATATTTTTTAGTTATTTAATATTTAGCATTTTTAGATTTTATAATTTTTTTTCTATCTTATTAGTTATTATAGCCTAATTAAAAACTATAATATCTAACTTTTAAATATAATATTTAGTAGTTTTAATTATTTATTCTATTAATTTAAGCTTTAAAAATATTAATAAACTTTTTTTAAAATATATATTAGTAAAAAAATTAAGCTTAGTAAATATAAATATTTTTTAATATTTTATAAAATAATTAAATAATTTTAAAATTAGTAAGTTTAGTTTTAATAAAAAATATTAAAACTGAAATTTTAACTATTTTATTAAATAAAAGTAATATTTTTTTTAGCCTTATATTATAATTTTAAGTTATTTAAAATGTTATTTTTTAAATATTTAGTTTTAATTTAGCTATTTTATTTTTAAAAGCTTATATAGTAGTTAGCTTTAAAAAGTTTTTTTATTTTCAGTTTTTACTTTAAAATATATATTATATTAACTAATTTTAATATTATTTATACTAATTATATTTATAGTATTAATTATTAAATATATAACTTTATAAACTAAACTTTTAATAATAGTTTACTTTATTATTTAGACTAATATATAAATATTTAACTTAAGCTTTCTTACTATTAAAATTGCTATTTTAAAATTTTTAATACTTTAAAAAAGTTAGTTTAAAAGTTTAAATATAGTAAAAGTAATATATATTTTTACTTTTGCTTTAAAGTTACTTTTAAATCTTGTTAAACTTTATATAAGTTTTAATCTATCTTCTACTTTAAAAGCTATCAAGTAAATTTAAAAATATATATGATTTTATAAAAAATAGAAACTAACTTAAAAGCTTATATAAGCTATCTTTTGCATAAACTTCTATACTAGCAAGCTTTTAAATATATAGCTAAATAAAAGTAGCTAAGTTTAATTTGAGAACAGTTTAATTATATAATTAGTTATATTTTTATTTAATATTTTAATAAGTAGTAGTATTGAAAATAAATAGTATTTTATATTTTAACTGCTAAAAATTTTAATGGATTATATCTATAAGTATTATTAGAGAAAAAAATTATAAGCTAGACTTTGGCAAATACTATTCTAGTTTGCTAGTTATTTAGTGGAAAGAAAAGTATCTGGTTCTATTAGAAAAGATATTTATTAAATATAAATAGAAAATTTTCTAAATAAGCAATTTTTAACAAATAGCATATCTTTACTTTGAAATCTATTTAAGTATTTAATTTATACAAAGTTTTAGGCAGATTTAATTAACAAATCAAATAAAACCCAAAATGAGAGAAATTAGTACACTAAAACTTCAATTTAAGAATAATTTAATTTATAAATTTATAAAGTTTGTTATTTTAGTTTAATAGTTTTTACGTACTTTTTAGCTTACCATTTTAAAAACACTAGTAAAATATTTTTTAACACTATAAGATTAAAAGTTTTGTATTTTTAATTTATGTTTCTATAATTTTAAATGTTCAAAAACATTACCAATAGGATTAAAGTAAAACTGTTAGAAATCTTTGAATTTCGTCGTTTATTCGATAGAAATTTTATAGAATATAATAAATGCTACATGTTATTAAATTTGGAATTAGATAAATAAATAAATCCAAATGACTAGCAAATTTAAAGCTTTGATTCTAGTGTTTGCAGCAAACCAAAATAAAGTAGCTTCTATTTTTAAAACTGTTAGTTCATTGAACTGACGTTTGAAATAAAATAAACTATGAAAACATATTGAAAAAAACTTACCATTTAAACTATCGCGCATTTTGGGAATGATCCAACTAACTGTATAATTTCAATTTTTTTCATAGTCTGCGTTTATCTGGTGTAGCTTTGCTAAAAGTTAACTGTAGTATATAGCTAATTTACTGATACCATTTTGAAAGCATATAACATATAATTTATGCATCTATAAATATACTAAGAATCGCTAATTCTATTACAACAATTAGTAGATTACTTATAATGTCAATAACGATCACTTTAGGTGGTATAACCAGGTATATCGGTTTCTAATTCCTGACTTTTTCAGAATAAAGCTGGGCTTAGCTTTTGTGTGGTGGTTCAACCGGAGTACCAGCTATTTGACCAAGCAAACAAAATAGTTTATAATTATTAATTAAATTATTTCTGTGCTGGGTGCAATAAATTGGATTTTATCAGAAAACACTTTTTTGAGGGTGAGCTAAATATAGAAATCAGGCTACACTTAATTGGATAAACTTTTGTAAATTGTTCCATGCTGTGTTTTAAGCGCACTAAATTTACAACTTTCCTTTTAATTTCGGTTTCAAATTTGAAATTTATACCGAAAACAAGAAATGTTTAATCCCTGCTGGCCAATTTTTACTCCATTCCAAGCTAAATTTGGTAATTTTTGTGTTTATGGGAGGACTGATAACAATTTAATCCTCTTAAGAATTCCTAAATTTCCAAACCTTCACGGCCATCACATAAGTGAATATTATACCTTCTTATATTAGATAAAAGTACATATTTTCCCTTAAAGACATTTATAACCCATAGAGAGTATTCTTATACTTCAATTTCTTTAAATTTCCCTTTCTTTTTAATTTAACTTCACTTCATTTTAATCCCAATCCGAAATAATAAATAAACATGGGTAACGAAAATCAAACCTATCCTCCACCAAGTTACCCTCAACAACAAGCATATCCACCCCAAGGTTACCAACCTCAACAAGGTTATAACCCACAACAAGGCTATCCCCAACAAGGTTACCCCCAACAAGGCTATCCTCAGCAAGGCTACCCACAACAGGGTTACCCTCAACAAGCTTACCCGGAACAAGGGTACCAACCACAGCAAATGTACAATAATGGTTTCCAACCTGCGCCAGCAGCCGCCCCAGCGCCTGCACCAGCTCCTCAAAAAGATGACTCTGGTAGCAATCTCTGCTTAGGATGGTAATATTTTATTTTACAACATTTTTATTAACTTTATTCAAATAGTGCTTTAGGTTCTTGCCTATGCTGTTGTTTAGATTGTTGCTTTTAAATGAGATCTTAAGCATAACTTTTAACACCTTGTCATATTACGTTATTTTTATAAATGATTAATCTTTCTACTATCTTCATCTATTCTATTTTATTGTTACCGTTTCCGAATATTAAGTATTAAATGTAAAAAGTATTGAAGACCCAGTATGTTACTATTTATTGTATATGTTTTTTTAAAGTTTGGTTTTGGAACATATATTAAATACTTCTACCTATTAAATACAGGTAGCAAATGTAAGTACTATCTAATGTTCAAGATTTACAACTATCACATTCACTTATTTCTCATTTAAATCCTAACGAATCTTGAATTATTGAATGAGGATTTGTTGTTGATATAGTTCGTAATATACGTTACATACTTTTTAGATACACCTTTTTAATTTATAACATCATTGAGATGAAGTTTGTTCCTATTAGTCTCCTTTTATACACATATAAAATTATCTGTACCGTTGTTATTTTATCTAAAGAGCAAACTCAAACAGGTACCTTAGTTAACCCAATAGTATTTTGGAAAATAAGAAGTTTCGATTTAATCGGTTATTCTCCAGCTTAAACCTACAGGTAAATCATGAGTAATATGGTAATATTTTAAAAATAAATTTAAATAATATCTCGTAATTTTAGATAATAGTAACTAGATTAAAAAAATATTGCTCCTATATATTTTTTATAAATGATTGAAATTAAATATTCAATTTGCAATATTAATTTAAATAATGAATACAGAAAAGTTAATTATTTATTCTATTACTGGAATATTCCTAAAATAGAGTGTTTTGCAAAACCATTTATACTCTCAAAGCATATATATTTTGTAAAAGTTATAAGCTGTTGAAGTATATTTTAGTTGATATTCACACAATAAAAATAACATCTAAGTAGTTGTATCTGATTTTATATAAGTGTACTTTTAAAGCTTTCATTTTTACCATAAATATAGCATTTATTTAAAACTCAATTAAGTTTATAAATCTAAATTAATATTTTTTAACTAATATTATTTAATATATACATGGAAGCTATATATATATACTAAATATAAAGTAATTATTTTTTAGTCATCTTAGTACTATTTAATTTTTATATATTATAATACTATAGTTAAATAATTTCAGCTTAATTTTATTTCTACTATTTAAATTTTAAATTAAAAAGCTATATGATTATTAGTTTATTCATTTTAAAATATATACATATATTAATTGTATTTATAATAATAATAAAGTTTAGAATATTCAACTTTAAAAATTAAAAATAATAATTAAAAAAAAACTTATAAATATTATAAATACAAATGCTAGCTTTTAAAATTTAAGTTTAAACTAATAAATAAAATTTATTAAAAATTAAAGCACAATATAATGATTAGGTTTTATATTTATATACTTTTTTTACTTTTATTATATTTAGTATAAAATTTTAAAAACTTAATATAATTAGATTTTAAGTATATAAATTATTATTATTTAATTAATTATATATATATATGTTAAATTTTGATATATTTTACTAAAAGTTATATAACAATTATTATTATAATTTTAGATAAGATATACTTATATTATAGCATTTTATTAATACTTAATATTATACTTTATAGCTTTTAACTATTAATTCTAAGCTTTAACTACCTTATTAAAACTTTTAGTTTATAGCTAAAGTTTTTTATAACTATTTATAAAATTTTTAAAATTTACTTTATTAGTTTTTTGTTTTTCCACTATATAGAAAAATATATTTAATATTATTTTTTAAATTGTTATTATTTTTTTCCTTATATAAAAAAAAGAAATACATAGTTATAATAAATCCTTTTTTAGTATTTTAATTAAATTAAAGTTTAAGCTATATATAATATTATACTATATAAAAAAATAATTAAAATTTTTTATATTAGTATTTTATATATTATATATATATAAACTTAATTTAATTTTTAGTTATTATAATAACATAAAAATAGTACTTTACTATTAAGTAGTAAAATTATATATTAAAATAGATTAATTATTTTTACACTATTAATAAATAGCCTTAATAATTAGCTTTTTTATTTTTAAATTAATATAGGTTAAAATTTATTATAAAACTAATATTTATAGTTATTAATAATAAATATTTATAATTTTAATTAGATTAATATATATTATTATTCTTTTTATAACTTTATTATAAAAATTGATTTTATTAAACTTATATTTAATTATATAATAAATTTATATAAATTAAATAATACTATTTAAAATATTAGTATAATTTTTAAGCACTTTTAAAAAAAAGCTTTTAATTTAAAAGCTTTATTTTTATATCAAATTAATTTAATAATATATTATAGTATTAAAGTTGTGTTTTTATATTTTATAAAGCTTAAAAACAACTTAATTTTATTTATATTTAAAAAACTTTTTAATATAACTAAATAAAAATAAAAATTTAACTTTATAATTTTATTTTACTATATATAGCACTTTATAATATTTTATACTATAAAGTTATATAGTTTTTTTCTAAATATAATAAGAAAAAAAATAGCTTTTAATATTTAAAAATATATTTAAATTAGATTTGTATAATATATTTAAGTAAGTTAAGCTAGTATTTTAACTATACTAAAATTTAAAATAATATAATAAAGCTATTTTTTAATATATTATAATTTTATAGCTTATTTAAATTAACTGCAAATTTAAATATTTTATATACAAGTTAAATATATATACTATATTAACTTATTTATAAAGTATAGTTTTAAAAGTAAAAATTATAAATTTATTAAAGTTTTATTTTAAGTAGTTTTAACTATATTGCTAATTATATAGCTATATTATATAGTAGTATAATATTTTAATATATATTTAATATTTATAGCTATAAGTTATATATATATATATTATAGTTATTAGCTTACTTTTATACTATTATACTTATTTAACAAGTATAATATAGGCTACTTTTTTATAATTTTTTAGTATATAATATATATATATATATTATTACTTTAAATAATTTATAAAATTATAATATATTAAAATATAGCCTTAAATTATTATTTTATAATATTTAAAGTAAAAAACATTAATATATTAAAAACTTTTTAAAAAATATACTAAATATTAGTATATTTTAACATATTAAAAATAAAAAAGTAGTTATTATAGTATTTAAAAATCTAAAAATAAATTAGAAAATATTTTTACTTTTTTAAGTAATTTTATTTAATATTATAAAATATAATAGTATAGTTTATTATTTTTATAAGTTTATTATATACTTTTATTAATAAAAAAGCTTTTCAAATTTAAAAATACTAATTATTTTAGTATAAAATTTATTATAATTATTATTAAAAAACTTAATAAAAACTTTTACTTTTATTTAATTAAATTAAACTTTAAAAATATATAATAAAGTGTAAAGCTACTTATAATATATTAAAATTTAGTTTTATTAATATACTTAGCTATATTTTAGTTTTTAAAAATATATTTAACTAAAATATAAATATTATTTAATTATAATTATTATATATTTAAATTAAAAATATTTTATTATAAAAACAAGTATTTATAAATAAAACTTATAAATAAAAAAGTATTAAAATATATAATACTGCTTTTTTTATAATATATAGCTTTATAAGTTATAAGATTTTATTTTTATTTTTTTGCAAATTTAAGTATAATTAAAATTAAATACTATTTAGACTATATAATATTTAAAATTAAAGTTTTAAGCTAAATATTATTACTAAAACTATTTTAAAAAAGCAGTTAGTATAAAAGCTTTACTTTTAAGCAAGAAAAGTATATTAATTATTTAAATAACATTACTTAAGTTTTTGCAACTTTGCTATAAAAATAAAAATTATATATATTAGCTTACTTAAATTTATAAATATTAAATATATAATTAGCAATAATTCATAATAATTTAAAAATAATAAAATTAATATTTAAGCTCTATTTTAAAATATATAAATATAATATATTTTTATAATATAGCTATAAAAGTATAAATTTACTTTATTTTTATTTTATTTTTAGTTTAATACTTTATTATATAAAAGTTATACTTAGTTTAAACTTTAATTTAATTAAAGGTATTTAAATATATAAAAGAAAAGTTGTAAAAATTTAATTTCTTTTTTTATATATAGCAAAAAAAATACTAATAAATTATAATTTTATATTAAGTAATTTAGTTTTTATATAATTTTATCTTATTATTTAATTTTGATTTTATTTTAAGTATAAATTTTTAAATATAGCTTAATTATATTAAAAAAAAGTTTTCTTAAATATAATATTAAAATTAATTAAAAAAGCTATATTTTTTTACTACTATAATTAATTTAACTATATATTAGCTAAATGTATTTTAAAATTAGTATTTATATTTGTAAATAATTAATATTAAAAAATAAAAAATAAACTAAAAATTTTAAAATATATTAGATATTAATAGTAGCTTTTAAAAAGTAAAAATATTTATATTATATACTTACACTTAGTTTTTAAAATTAAAAAGCTACTTTTTATTATTTTACTAGTTTAAATAAATTAATTAAATGTAATAAACTACTTTTTTTTAAAAAATCTTTATTTTTTTTAATTTAATAAATTTATAAAGTATAAATTAACTTTATATAAAAATTTTAAAATTTAAATAATATTTAAAGTTATTAAGTTTTAAAAGTTTTAAATTTATATAAAATTATTAAATATTTTTAATTTTTAATATATTAAAAAATAAAATAAAAGAAAATTTAATTAAAGTTAGTTTAAATTTTTTTATTTGTATTTATAATTATTGCTATTTTAATTATAATATATATAATATTTACTTAAAGTTTAGTAGTTAATATAACTTTATTTTTATAATTTAGTTAAGATTTAGGTTTAAATATTTTTTAAAATTAATCTAAATAGTTTATTTATTAAGATTAAATTTATTATAGTTTTATAATTGTTTAAAAATTTATTATAATTTAATTTTTATTATTATTACTTATACTAAATTTTGACATTAATTATTAAACTAACTTATAGTTAATAGAAATTATTAGAATTAAAATACTATATTAGTTTAAAAGTATTTTTTTAAATATTCTTTATTATTTATAATCTACAAAAGCAAAATAATATGAGTTTAAAAACTATTAGTACTGTTTAATAAATTTTGTAATTATTTTATAAAAAAGGTTAAAAATTATTAACTAAATTACAAGTTCTAAATAAATTTATAATATATAAGATACACTTTAATATAATTATTTTACACTTTTTTAAACTACTTTTTAGTAAATAATTAAGTATTAACATTTTTAAATTATTATAAATTAAAGATTCATCAAGGCATTAATAAAGTTATTTTTATAAATTATTATTTTCTTTTGTATTGGCTTTTAAAAAATATTGATATATAAATTTCACATAAACTCAAACTAAACATTTAGTGAAACTCCCCCTTTTGTTAAAACACTTCATCAATATTATATATCTTTACATGTGTGATATGAGTAGGTAGATTATAAAATATAATTAAAGTTATAATGAAAAGGCTTAGTTTAGCGTGATAGCTGTACAATATATATATTTCATATTGCTTTACGTAGAATACTACATACATCTGATAAATTAGCATCTTTAATCATAATATTAGAGAAATGTAAAGTTGAAACATATAATTTTCATATAGTAAAGTCGTGAAATGTGAAGTTGTTATATTTCAGGCTCAAAAGACAGTTAGGAACTCTACCTGATTATTGAGAAAATGTATCTAATTAGTATTCATATGACACCACTAATTTAACTTTTAAAGCGTGAATTTAACTTAGTAAATAAATTCCATAACAGTAAAGAAGTTACTTTTTATATCATTATTTGTCATGTAATTTGTTCTGCACATATTAGATCTCAAAAATTTTATTTACGACTGGAAACCAATTTGAAATTGTAGAAAACAGAACATATATTGAAAACAGATTAACAATTTTTTACAATCATCTTTAAAGGAAATGTGCTGTTTCTAAACGTTGGTAAATATTTCAAAGTCAGTTATATTTC
>JAWQFY010001304.1:0-11308 GCA_037055185.1 Capillidium rhysosporum
TTTAAAAGCTAAATATTATAATTATTATAAATTTAATTAAATTAAGCTAAATTATTATTAAAAAAATAAATTTTAATAATTAATTTAACTAAATAAATTATTATAAATTTTTAAATTAAAATTTTAAAACTTAGTATAAAAAGCTATTTACTAAAATAATTATTACAAAATTTTTATAAGTTAGTTAAAAGCTTTTTTTATATTTTAAAATTTTATAGTATTACTTTTAAATAATAAAGTTATTTTTATAACTATAAAAGTATTTTTTATAAAATTTTCTTTTTTAAAATTTGCTAAAAATAATATAATAATAATAAACTTTATAAAATAATAAAATTTATAAATAATAAAACTTAGATAATACTATTAAATATTTAAGTTATAGATTATAATTTAAAAAAATATATAATTTTATAAAATAAAGTTTAATAATAAAGTAAAAAAATTAAAATTATAAAAAGTTATATAAATATAATAATTTTATAATAAATAAATCATATATATAAATATAATATATTTGATTTATTAAATAATGATAAAAATTACCTTTTTATTAAATTAGCAAAAATATAACTACTTTTTACTTTTATCTTTTTATTTATTTTTTAATTTATTAATTTTATCTTATTAGTTATCTATTTTTACTATATTATATCTTATTTTTAAGCTATTAATTTTATCTTATTAGTTATTTATTTTTACTATATTATATATTATTTTTTAAAACTAGTTATTTTAATGCTAACTTAGTATTAATATAATACTAATATTATCTAAAAATTAAACTAACTAAATAAAAAGTAATATATAATTAAAATATTTTTATTGTAAAGATTTTTTAAAATTTTTATAATTATTATTAAATCTATTAAATTAATTATAAAATTCAAACTTAAATAAAGCTTTTAGCTAATTATATTATTAAAGTAACTATAAGCTAGCTAAAAAAGTAAATATAAATATAAATAAAAGTAAAAAAATTAAAATATACTTTATAACTTATAAAAAAAATAAAAAAGGCTAATTAAGCTTTAGCCTTACAAGTAATAAAATAGCTAAAATATAAAGAAAAGCAAATATAAATAATTTATATAGTAATAAAGTAAAAATATATGCTATAAAATAAATAAAACTAATATTTAGTATAAAAAATAGTTTAAATAGCTTAGTAATAAATAATAAAATAACTTTTATATTTTTTAAATAAATTATCATATATATATTTAACATTAAACTTTTAAAAAAGTATAAGTAATATACTAGCATTATTTTAATTATAAAAAAATTAGTTAGTTAATTATATATATAGTAATTACTACTAATATATTTAGTAAAAAAAAGCTATATTTATATGCAAAAAGTAAAAAAAATAGCTTTAAAAACTGTTTAAAAGTTTTGATTTAAATAATTAGCTTATAATATTTGCTAGTAGTAATTTATTATAATAAAAAATATATAATTATTATTATATAGATGCTAATAGAAAATTATAGCATTTTATTTTAATAAATATTTTATATAATATAGTTATTTAATAGCTTAAAAATATTTTAATTTTTATAGTAAATATATTTTTGCTATTTTAAAAAATTAACTAAATTTTAAAATTACTTAAAATATTACTTTTTTATTATATAGTTTTATTATATAGTTTTATTATCTTTTATATTAATAAATTATTATTAGCTATTTAAATTTTTATATTATAATTTATATCTAATTTTATAAGCTAAATTATAATAAATTATATATATTTTTTATATATTAGTTAGTAATATTAATAGTTAATTATTAATTTTTTTTAACTTATTGCAAATCCAATATTATAACTAAGATATTAGCTAGCTTATAAGTTATACTGTTGAAAAGTACTAAGTTCAAAAAATATTACTACTATTACTTTTACTATAGCTATTAATACAACTTTTATATTTGCTAGAAATGCTAAATTTATTAGTAATACTTTTACTTTTTTAGCTTTAAAATTACTTTAAGCCTTATAATATCCTTTTTATATATATTAGTAAATTACTATTTATAAATAAACTATTTAGACTAATAAGTCTTCAAAAAATTTTAAAACTACTAGAATTTATTTACTATTATATATAATTTGGAAAATTATTAAGGCTTTAATATTACTATTCCTGACTTTTATAAAAACTTTATCTTTAAAAAATTAAACTTGTTCTTTTATATTTATAGCAAAAAAATTAAAGTAATATATATGAAATATATCACTTTTTTGTGCTTTTAGAGCTAAGTATTTTAAGATTTACTTATTTTAAAGCATATAAAATTATAATTTTAAAATAAAATGTGCAAAAATAACATATATATACCATATATAGCAATTGAAGCATTAAAATAAATATTTATATTTTCTTTACTTTTATTCTTGAATTTAAAATTAATTTATAACTTGCTTATATTTGTTTTATTAACAGAAAATTTTACGTTTCACATTCACATTTACAACCAGTATAAACAAGGAGCCAACCAATATAGTTAACCCAGCAAAAAGTATAACAGGTAAAAAATTGTAGATCTGGACACCATCAACCACCTGTTCATTGTTAACTAAGATAGTTGAGGCTATGGGTGCACCAGTGAGGTTGGGAACGAAATTGGCGAAGAAGATCCAACCGTTTGTTGAAGCAATGTTTTCGGTACCGAATAAGGAAGGAGAAATGGAAGGTAAGAGAGCATAAAAAGTGCCTGAAAATATTCCGTAGAGGAGTGCGAACGCAACTAGAGATGCAAATGTAGTCGAAAATGTCCACATTAACATGACAAGTAAACTGGCTACCAACAAACCTAAGAAAAATATGTTAAGGCGATCGAATGTATCACCCAACTTTCCCATCACCACTCTACCTATTGCAGATCCACCACTGATCAAGCCTATGATGATAGATATTTGAATCTGTGGGATTTTATAGTAATTCGAGTATATAGGTATCAGATAGTGTGGTACAAAATATCCGAATGAAAACATTGCCGCACCACACCACAACAAAAGAAAGTTCGTGTTTTTAACTACTTTAAGATCAACAAACTTGACTTTCTTTGAACTTATACGTTCCTTTATAAATAGAGCTGAAGTCAAACCAACACAGATACTCATTATCGCAGTTATACGTAGAGCCCACCAAATATTCAACTTTTCAATTATCAACTGTATTAAAGGGGAAAGGACTAAGCCACCGACACCGGCTCCGGAAGAGCATATACCAATAGCGAACCCTCGTTTGACTTTAAAATAATGAGCGGGAATCGATATAGCTGGAGTGAAAACTATCGAAGTACCGACACCTATCATAACACCTTGTGTAAGTAAGAGGTGCCAAGGTTCAGTTGAAAAGGAGGCTAGTAGTAGACCTAAACTGAAGATGGTAATCCCAACTATAATCATCCTACGGTACCCAAAAGTATCAGCTAATCTGCCGCTAAACAACCCTACTGCCGTATTCAAAGAAGTGGCTATAGTTCCTATTAACGATAGAAAAGCTTTATTCGTTTTATCACCAAAGAAGTTGATATAATGTAGTATATATACCGAGTAGGAATATTGCATACCAAGTACTATAAAATGTAGAAAGAATGAACTTATAACTACTATCCAACCGTAATATCCTTCGTCAAATACCAGTTCTTCTTTTTCTTCCTCTAATACTTCTTTTATTTGACCACTACCATCTTTGCAGTCTAAAATTTCTAATTCTGAGTGAGCTTCATTGTGCTGCTGAGTTAAATATTGTAACATTTCTTTTTAAACTACAAATAAATATAAAGTATAAGGCTTGCTTGTAAAACATACATCTATTTATACCTTCCGTTTAAAAAAAAATAATTGAAGCGGTTGGTAGTCAAATGAGTTTACACGATTGAAGGAGTACGTATTGGTGAATACTTTAGTTTTCATAACAGATTAAACAACCCTTTTAATGCTTTCCTAATATAGAGTTAATTTAATCCTCAGTTATATATTTAACTCTGAAATAATAATTTAAATTTTGATATAGCTATTGGTATAAAATATTTCGCTATTTTATTAATACAAGTATTTTTTAAATTTATATATAATATTTTAAATAATTTGCAAATATTCTTCGGCTTTTTAAGTTTAAAATAATTACTATAAATACTAAAATTAAGACCATCACTACAAACCAAGATTTAAAATAAATACCGGACTGTTATATTGACTATTCCATCCTATTGCGTCTTTTGTGTTTCTAAAATCGAAAATTGATTCTCTTTAAAAGTTGTTAAGTTGTTCTTACGATATATTCTAATAAATAAACCCACTAAAACTGGATATGTCCGAACTAAAAAACTTTTTTATCTATAAAATATACTTCTATATGGAATATTTTTGTATTTCTAATTAATATATATGTATATATATTTTTTTGTTGGTTGTTTTGAAATGTACACACGATTTCATGAAAGCCACCTGCCACCATTTGATTTAGTGAAGAAAAACAAACTCTTTATAACATCAAAAAATGTCACTTTACGTGTTCTAGTGTTTTTTAATCTTGAAAGCAAGGGCCATGTCACTACATGGCATGTCCAAATGCTAAATTTGAAGAATTTAATAAGCATGAGCAAACAAAGCCGATAATGCAAATTAATTTCTTTTTTAAGAAATGGAACTAAATTGAGAAAAATAAATGAAAAAAGGCGATGAAAGTTAATGGAAGAGATAACAGGAAGCTCGAATTTAAAATTTAGCATTAATCTCCTGACTGGATGACTAGTGATTGTTCACAAAACCACACTACCAGGTCAGGATATAGTGCTAAAATCTTTTTAAAAAAGTAATTTTGAATTCTTGAAAGCTCGATGGCTTGAATATTTATTTATTCGTATTGCTACTGTATTTCAAAATTATAGAAACTTAATATCTGTTTTATAGTACTGAAAATATAACACATAAAGTATTTGCGAGGCAGATAAAGAGTTAGTGAGAATTAGAGAGGAAAAATAAATTTCTAAATCACTCTCCTTTTTATGAATGTGAAATTTTGAGAGAAAATTAAATTCTAACATAGAAAAAAGAAAATATAACTATTTGAAGAAATAGAGAAGGGCTTGGAAAATCTAAATACATTCATCCTAATATTGCCAATATTTTAGTTAAATTATTAAAATTTTATTAAAAAAATTATACCTCTATATTTTCATATTATTGGAAGTTATTTTTTACAAAGCTAATTAGCAAGTTTTAAAGGTGTCTAATTTAAAGTATTAAAATTTCAAAATTACTTAGAATAAAATACAGCTTATGAAAAGGCTAAAGGCAATTAAGCATATAGTGTATAATATGCTTATTTGTTTTAGTAAATTATGCAACTTTTGGATAATTATAGATTTTAGCAGTAGTCTAATATAAGTTATTTATATCTTTTTAATGAATTAAGAGAGAATATTATCAAAAAATCAATGCATTTTTAAAAATATATATTTTTTAATATAAGAGAATTAAAAATTAAAAAATTATTATACATTTATATTTCTTTATTATAATATAAAAGCTGCTATATTTAAGTTATAAACTGTATATTACTATAACTTAAAAAGAAAATTTAAAGCTTTAAGCTATATATTACAATATTAATTAATTTTTTAATCTTAAATCTACTAAAAGTACTTTATAGTTAATAGCTATAAGCTATATAGTTATAATATAACTTTTTAAATTACTAGTGTTTTTTCACTTTTACTATATATATATAAATTATACTTTATATATATTTATTAATTATTTATTATTTTCAAAGTATATTACTATAGTAATATTATAAATATATACTAAAATTTTAATATAATATTAATATACATATAAGCTAAAATATTATTATTATATAACTATAAAAAATTAAATATTACTACTTATATTATACTTATTATATAAGTTTAATAGTGAAAAAATAAGCTAATAATTATAAATTTTACTATAATTAAGTATATATTTAAAAATTACACTATAATTATATAGCTAATAATATATTTAAAATATATTTAAAGCAACTTTTTATATATATTATATTTAAAATATATAAGGAATTTTTTAATATTTAGTATTATATAATATAAATTTATAATTTTATTTTTTTAAATATATCAAAAAAACTTAAATATTACTATAATATTTTTAAAAAATATTAACTTAAAAGCTTTAATTTAAGGATAAAAAATTTATTTTATAAACAAAATACTTGCAAAATATATTAATTCTCTAAATAAAAAATGTAGACTTATATAGTAATTTATATAAATAAATATAAGTTTAGTAAGTATAATATATTTATAATAGTACTATAAAGCTAAAAACTATATATATTAACTTAATCAAAATTATAAATATTAATTATATAATATATTATAAATTATATATATTTTTTTAATTTTAATTTTAATTTTAAAAGTATAAAAATATATATTTAGTTTATATAAAAGCTAATTTAATACTAGTATTTTTATTATAAATTTGTAAAAATATAGTTTTATTTAAATTATTTTATTTTAAGTTTATTTAAAAGGATATTTAAAGAATTATTATACTATTTTGATATATAGCTATATATATATAATATGAATACTATTCTTTATACTGCTATAACTATTAAAAACTATATTAAGTTTTATAAACTAAATATATATAATGTTAAAATTTTACTTTTTATCTAGCTTTTATAATTTAAATATTATTTTTAGCCTAAATTTTAATTTAATTAAATATATTTAAGCTTTTAGCTTTATTTAAATCTTATATTTTATACAAAACTATATTAAAAAAAGTTATAAAATTACATTATATTAATTTTATATAGTAAAATAAAAAAATCTAATATATTATAATTTTATATTAAGTATATTTAGCTTTATAAAGCCTTTTATATTATAAAATAATCTAATAAAATAATTTCTAATATATATATATATATTAAAAATTATTTTAGTAATATAAATATATTATTAAATTTTAACTTGAAATTTTAAAAAGCTAAATTTATATATATTTTTTAATTTTTAATATTTTATTTATATTATTAAAAAATAGCTATTAAAAACTAAAAAAAATAAAGATAAATAAAGATAAGTAGGTAGATAAAAATAAAAATAAAGTAAAAAATAAAAAATAAAAAGTATTAAAAATAATACTTTTAATAATAAATTTATATTATATTACTAAATTTAAGTATATACTACTATATATTTAAATTTTTAACTATTTATAAAAATAAAATAAAACTTTATTTATAACTTTTAACTATAAATATAATAGTTAAATTTTCAATTAAATATAAAAAGTAAAGTTATAAAAATTTAGTTTTAAATTAGTTTAATTTTAAGTAGCTATAAAATATAATAATAACTAATTAATTTAGTTAAGCTTAAATATATTAAATTAATAAAAACAAAATTTTAAAAAACTAAAAATAATTACTTTTAAATAATAAAGTTAGTAAAAAAGTTAGAAAAAAATAATATAATGTTTAAAAAAAGTAAATTTTTTAAATTAAACTAATATTATACTTATAAAATTAGTTTCTAATTAAAGTTATTAAGTATAAAAGTTTAAAAACTAGAAAATGATAAAAATATAGAAAATTTAGCATTTATTAAATTAGGTAAGCTAAATATTATAAGCAAAATTAGGTAAAACTACTTAGTATTTTAATTAGATAGCACTATTTTTACTATTTTTTTAACTTTACTTTTAGTTATAACTAATAAAGTTAAAAATAAGTAAATGTTAATATAAAAATATATAATAATATTAATAGTTTAAATTAAAAGTAAGTATATTTATTAATATAACTTATTAAGTAAAAAAATGTAAAAATATTAAATAAGACTAAAATATTTAAATAGATAAAAAAATACTAGTTAAAATAATTTAAAAGTAAAAATAATATAATTTTAATATTTGTAAGCTAAGCTAATATATAAAGTTTTTTTAGGTTAAATTGATAACTTTACTTTTTTTTTTAAACTATTTTTATACTTATTTAATTTATAATTAATATTTTTTTTAAATTATAAGTAAAAAGTTAAATAAAATTGAAAAATAAAGTATAATATTAAAAATAATTTAAATTATTAAAGCTTTAGTATTATAATTTATAAAACTATAAATAATAATATATAGTTAATAGCTAATTTAAAATGAATTTTAAAAACTTAAAACTAATATAAAATAAGAAATTAATTTTAACTTAAAGTAAAATAAAATTTAATTATAAAAATTAAGTATAGTAAAGTTAGATAAAAATAGTAAAAAGTAAAAATTATAATACATTACTAAAAAATCTAGCTAGTAATATTAAAAAAAAGTAAAAAAATAAGTTTAAAAAAAGAGAAAACTAAAAGTATAAATATAAAAATAGTTAGATTATTATAATAAAAACTTAAATATAAAATTATAAATAAATATTAATATTTTTCAATTAATTAATTAATAAATAAAAATATTATATATTTAATAATAATTAGTTTAAGTTTATTATTATTAATAAATTAGCTATATTTTAATATTTAAAAATATATATTTAACTAAAATTTAAATGATACTATCTAAAAAAATCTAATTATTATTATTAATAATTTTAAATATTAAGAAAATCTAAAATACTAGTAGTAATAATTATAACTATTAAGTAAGATGCAATAGATTAATAGTAGTAGTAATTATTATTAAAAGTATAAATAAGCTAAAAATAGGTTATAAAAAGCTATATAATTTTTTTAATAAAAGATTTCTTATTTTTATAATTTATCTTATTATACTTATTTAGTTTCTTACTTTATTTATAAACTTTAATAAATATTTAAAAGGTTTTAAAAAAGTTATTACTAATATAGCTTATAGTATAGCTAATAACAATAACTAACTTATAGTAGTAGCTTATAAATAAGGTTATAAGTAGCAGTAACAAATTTATATTTAATATAAAAATATTATTAATTATAAGTTTAATATAGTAAAATTTAATATATATTTTTATTAATAGATATAATAAGTTAAAAGTTCTATAATTTATTTGCTTTTATATAAAATTGGTTATTTAGTATAATTTTAATACTTTAAGTCTATTTTTTTACATTTTTATAATAAATTTAAATTTAAAGTTTTATAAAACTTATTTATTAATTTATAAAATAGAATAATTTTTATAATATTTTATATTTTTCTATTTAATTGAAAAATATTTATTAGAATAATTAATTTAATATTATTTATATAAATTTTTTGAAATTATAATTTCAGAATAAAAGGTATTAAATAATAAATATGTACCTTACATACTAACTAAAGCATTAAAATAAGTTAATATATTTTCTGAACCTTCATTCTTGAATTCAAAACTTATAATTTTTAAGAGAGCCTGAAAATATCTTTTTTTGAAAGCCTAGTCTCAAGTATTTTATTTATACAAAATTAAATTATATTAAATTAA
This sequence comes from Capillidium rhysosporum, assembly GCA_037055185.1. Taxonomy (NCBI): domain Eukaryota; kingdom Fungi; phylum Entomophthoromycota; class Entomophthoromycetes; order Entomophthorales; family Capillidiaceae; genus Capillidium; species Capillidium rhysosporum. The sequence continues at coordinate 9,474 of JAWQFY010001304.1, forward strand.
AAAAATATGAATAAGTTAAATGGGATTATGTGAGGAGAGAGGTCAAATTAATGCATAATCCCATTATCAACAGAAAATTTGCGTTTCACATTCACATTTACAACCAGTATAAACAAGGAGCCAGCCAATATCGTTAATCCAGTAAAAAGTATGACTGGTAAAAAATTATAGATCTGGACACCATCAACCACCTGTTCATTGTTAGCTAATATGGTTGAAGCTATGGGTGCACCAGTGAGGTTGGGAACGAAATTGGCGAAGAAGATCCAACCGTTTGTTGAAGCAATGTTTTCGGTACCGAATAAGGAAGGAGAAATGGAAGGTAAGAGAGCATAAAAAGTGCCTGAAAATATTCCGTAGAGGAGTGCGAACGCAACTAGAGATGCAAATGTAGTCGAAAATGTCCACATTAACATGACAAGTAAACTGGCTACCAACAAACCTAAGAAAAATATGTTAAGGCGATCGAATGTATCACCCAACTTTCCCATCACCACTCTACCTATTGCAGATCCACCACTGATCAAGCCTATGATGATAGATATTTGAATCTGTGGGATTTTATAGTAATTCGAGTATATAGGTATCAGATAGTGTGGTACAAAATATCCGAATGAAAACATTGCCGCACCACACCACAACAAAAGAAAGTTCGTGTTTTTAACTACTTTAAGATCAACAAACTTGACTTTCTTTGAACTTATACGTTCCTTTATAAATAGAGCTGAAGTCAAACCAACACAGATACTCATTATCGCAGTTATACGTAGAGCCCACCAAATATTCAACTTTTCAATTATCAACTGTATTAAAGGGGAAAGGACTAAGCCACCGACACCGGCTCCGGAAGAGCATATACCAATAGCGAACCCTCGTTTGACTTTAAAATAATGAGCGGGAATCGATATAGCTGGAGTGAAAACTATCGAAGTACCGACACCTATCATAACACCTTGTGTAAGTAAGAGGTGCCAAGGTTCAGTTGAAAAGGAGGCTAGTAGTAGACCTAAACTGAAGATGGTAATCCCAACTATAATCATCCTACGGTACCCAAAAGTATCAGCTAATCTGCCGCTAAACAACCCTACTGCCGTATTCAAAGAAGTGGCTATAGTTCCTATTAACGATAGAAAAGCTTTATTCGTTTTATCACCAAAGAAGTTGATATAATGTAGTATATATACCGAGTAGGAATATTGCATACCAAGTACTATAAAATGTAGAAAGAATGAACTTATAACTACTATCCAACCGTAATATCCTTCATCAAATACCAGTTCTTCCTTTTCTTCCTCTAATTCTTTTTTTAGTTGATCATCGTCATCTTCACTGTCAAAATTTTCTAACTCTAAACGAGTTTCTTTTTTCTTTTGATTTAAATAATGTGACATTCCTTTTTAAAATACAAATAAATACTAAATATATCGCTTGTTTGTAACATATACATCTATTTATACCTTTCCTTTTTAAAATTTTAATTTGTAGGTTATAGCTGAATAAAACTTTAAACATTCTAATAATGTATGATAAACGATCAAATTTAAAATTGTACTAAGAATTCACCAAAAAGTGTAGTAAACTAATTTAAATTAAACCAGATCAACAATTTAAAATCAATTTAGATTTTAGCTGCTAAATTACCTATTTTGAATCTCAAAATTTTACAGAAATACATTCGACTATAAAAGGGATTTCTAACGCTTCTATATTTAGCTTATTAAAATTAAATTCAGCTTAATGGGACTAATGTAGCAAAATTAAGGTGCTTGACTTCTGTGGTGGATTTGTAAACGATCAGTGTGACCAGAAACATAATTTACTTAAAAATTTTTAAT
>JAWQFY010001305.1:0-11308 GCA_037055185.1 Capillidium rhysosporum
TAACTCAAATATTATACTATTTAGATTTAAAATAAAGTTTAATAATATTTTATAATAAGTTATATATAAATTTTTAAAATAAATTGCAATAATTATATATAAATTTAATAAAATTTTTATTATATATTATAAAATTAATAAATTATTATCATAAAAAAAATAGAAATATAAATATTTTAAATTATATAATTTAAAAATAAGCTTTAATAACTATATTACTAAAATAAAAATTATTGTTATTAAGTATATATTAAAAGTAGTACTACTTTAAAATAACTAAAAGTTTAATTTAAATTAATTTAAATATAGTTTTAATTTTATATTATATTTTATAAAATAAAACTAAATTAATAAAAAGTTTTAAAAAAATTATAATGGCTTTAATATAATATTTTAAATATTATATTAAAATTATATATTTATTAAATTTAAAGTAATTATAAAGTTATATAAAATAAACCAACTAAAAAATAAATTTATATTTATATAATTAAAACTAATATTTTTTAGTTTATTTTAAATAAAATTTAATTAAATTAAAATATTTAAAAAATAGTTTAATTTATAAAATTTTTATTATTTTTATATATTAACTAAAAAAAAACTTTAATAACTTAATATATTAAAAATTAAAATATAAAAAAGCATATATATTTTAAATTTTATTTTATAAATATTTTAGATAATATAAAAATAAATTAGAAAAAAAATTAATTATAAAAATATATAATATATTAACTATTTATATTAACAACTTAATATAATTTAAGCTAACTATAAATATAACTATATATTTAAAAATTTTAAAACTTAGTAGCTATAAATATTATAAATATTTTAAATAAAATATTTAAAAATAAAATTTTATTAAATTAAATTAATTTTTTAAAATATTTCAACAACTTTAAAATATTATATCTATTTATTTAGCTTATTAAAAAGCTATTTTTTATTTTATATTAAATAAAAAAAATAAAAATGTTAAAATAAAAATACTAAAATTTTATTATTTAGTTAGAGCTAAATATCTTAGCTTAATTGCACTTTAAAATTTTAAAAATAGATTATAATAGTAATATAAAATTAAAATATAGAAAATATTATTTAAAGCAAAAAATGTTTATTTAAAAGTATATTTAATAGTTTGTTTATAAAACTTTAAGTAAGCTTTAATGATAAATAGATAGTTTGCTTTTAAATTTTTTTGAAAATAAATATATAGTAAATATTATTTTAAAAATATTTTATATTATTAGTAAATAGCTTAAAGAAAGAATATATTATTATAGTAATAGCAAAGCTGTTTTATCTATAAAGTATTTTAAAAGTAAAATTATATTAATTATAAAGTAATTATATAGTTAGATTATTTTAAATAAAATCTTACTTTAATAATAAAGCTATAGTAATTTATTTTTAATAAAGTAATTTTAATTATAAAAAATATTAGTTTATATTAAATTTTAATACTATTAAAAAATTAATAGCAATATGAAATTAAAATAATAAATATTTAAGCTTAATATACTAGTTATAATAGTATAGTTTTTACTTAAAGTATAAAATATTTAATTTTATATTTTAGCTATAGTATTATTATAATAAAAATATTATTAATATTTATTAAAATATAAAATTTTATTAACTTGAAAAAAGTTTATTATTTAATATTAATTATATTAAATTTTTTAAAAATAAGCTTAAAAAATTAAAAAGAAATTTTATTTTAAATAAAAACTTATATTTAATAGCATAATATAAATATAAATATTTATTTATTTTTATAAAATTAATTATATATATACTTATTATAAAAAATTTATAAAGTTTTTTCTTTACTTATATTAGTTAATATTTATTTAAAATAAAAGTAAATTAAATTACTAAATACTTAAAAAAAATTAAAAATAAATATTATTATATTAAGTAATATTTAGGCAGTTAGCAGTAATTTAATTATATAATATTTTTTTAAAAGAAATAAAGTAGTAATAACTAAATAGTTAGATATTATATCTATAAAAAGTTAAAAATATATATATATAAATTTAAAATAAATAAGAAAAAAATATTAAAAAAGTAAATAATAATATAAATAAATAGAAAAAATAGCTAATAAACTAAAAAAGGTATTTTATTAAATATAGTTTATTATTAACTTAAGTAAAAGTAAAGATAAAAATATATTTTAATATAATAAATAATAAAAAAATAAAAAATATTACTAATAAGTAAGTAATTTATTTATAAATTAACTACTTATTAAAACTTTAAAGTAAATTAGATTAAATATAATATATTATTTAAAACTAACTAAAATAAGTAAATTTTAGTTTAGCTTATTAAATTATTAAAAAAGTAAAGTAATAAGTATAAAAAAATTACTTTAGTATTAAAAAATCTAAATATTAATAAAATACATAAGTAAGTAGATATTTTATTTTACTTATTAATAAAGCTATAGCTTTTTTATTATTAGCTAAAAAATATAAATTATACTTTTTTATTTAAACTTTATATATTTATTTTTTTAATTTTTTTATTTTAATATTATATATATTATAGTTTATATAAAACTAAAATTTTTATAACTTAATAGTTAAAGTCTAATATCTAAGTTATAAAATTATAAGTTTAAATATAAATTTTATACTTTTTAGCAACTTTTATAAAATTAAAGCTATAAAAGTTAGAGAAATATAAGAAAATAATACTAAAATAAAAGTATGTTTTAATAAATTTTATTTATTTTATTTTAAATATTACTCTTTACCTAATATATTATTTTTACTTTATATTTATTTCTTTTTTTAATTGTTATTATATATATATATATTACTTAAAATATTAAAAATAAAAGTTTTTATAAAAATATAAAATATTAAAAAAATATTATATTTAAGCTATTTTATTATTATTAAAAGTTTAATAAATATTAAATAGTATATAATATTTTTATATTATATTATATTATTATCTTTTTATAATAATAAGAGTTTTATTTTTATTTATTTACTTTACTTATTTTTTAATTATTATAACTTTTTAATTAATTACTTTTTATTTCAATTTTTTTAATAATTATTATATATTTTTAGTTTATAATTTTTTTTTAGTTTAATATTATTAAGTTTATAAATTTTAATATGTTTTTATTTTTCTAATATAGTAATTTTTAATATATTTATTTATTTAACTATTAATATTTATTTTTATATAAGCTATTTTATTTACAATTTAATTTTTTTTTAAATATTTTTTTAAATGTACTATTTAATAAAATATTATAAGTATTATTTTTTTTAATAATGTTTTTAAATTAGTTAATATAAATATTAAAAATTATAATAGCTAAAAATAAGATAATAATATATATTTTTAATTTATAATTATAACAATTTAATAAAATTTTAAATTAATAATTAAATAAAGTATATAGCTTAAGCTATTAATAATATATATTAAATAAATATAAATATTAGCAGTTAGCTTTTTTTACTATTAAAAACTTAAAACTTTTGCTAGCTAAAAAATTATCTAGCATTTTATTTAACTATTATAAAAAATATTTACTAAAAGCTATAAAAAATTACATTTATAATAAAAATTATAAAAATAATACTAGTTTTAATAAAAATACAAAATATAATAAATTAATAAACTAATAAAGTATTAATGAAAAAATAATAATTTTAAGTTAATAAGTAATAATAAACTTATATATATAAATATAAACTTATTTAAACTTTATATAATAATTAATAAAAAATAACAATTTATAATATATATAGTAAAAAAAACTAAATAAGAAAATATTAGTTTTTTGTAACTTTATAAGCTATAAAATAATATTTATAATAAAATTAATAAATAACTATATTAAAATTTTAGAAGTATTTAAAAATATAAAAAATATAAAAAAAATAACTAGAGTATATGCTAAATTAGCATAACAATAAAAAAATAGTAATAATAAACTACTAAAGTAAGCTAATATAAGTTTAGGTTTATATTTAAAATTGTTAGTCTTTTTGTAATTTAGATTATTTAAACTAAAAAAATGAATTTGTTAAATTAATTTTCTATTAAAAAATCAGATTATTATTAAAGCTTGTAGTTAACTCAGTTTTTCTAAGTTTATTTTAATTGCTAATTAGAGTTAACTTTATAAAAGAGAATAGAATGTCACAGCTAGCTTTTGCAATAATAAATAGCAAAAGCTAAAGTTAAACTTTAAATAATACTATAATTTTCTTAATTTTTGAACATATCTAATTAAATTTATATTGCTATGTTAAGTTAAATTAGTTAATAATTTAAAAGCCTTTACTAAAAAGACTAATTGAAAATTTATAAATATGAATATTAATTATAAAAAAGCACTTTAAAGTAAATACTTAAATAATAAATCATCTTATTCTTTTATAGTCTATTTTTATATATTATTTTAAAAATTTATGGTTTATCTATTATACTTTTTATAAATAAATATAAAAATAAATCAAATATATATAAAGTCTGTATATTTTACTTAAAATTTTGTCATATTTGGGTTTATTCAAAATACTTTATTAAATATCCAGACCAAATTTACTACCTTTAGTTTACTATTAGAAAACCTCTCAAAAAATATTCAAATTACTTAAAAATATTTTAACAAATTAAGTAACTAGCTTCAATTTTGATCTTGTTACTAATATGTCAAAACAATTGATGATATACAACAGTAGTTAAGTGAGAATATATCGCATTAAAAAATAATAAAACAAGATGTTGACTTATCAACGAAAGTGTAGTGCGAAATGCTGCGCCAAAATCAGTAAATGGGTTAATGACGCATCAACAATATATTGAAAGAGTATAGCTAAAGAATGTATAAAAGAGCTTATAGAGCTGAAAATATTCGCTAAAAAAGAACTATTTGAAGCTATAATAACTTTTTGTATATATTTTTTGAAATAAACTCAATATCAACCTTAAGAGATTTCTATTTGCTACAGGTTTAAATTAGTAATAAGTTTACTCTATCTATATAGTTACACCAAAATAAATTTTAGTAAGCTAGTAAAAATAGTAAGTACGTAATTTTTTAATAAAATTCATAATTCAAACTATCTAGAGTGATGTAAATGTGGTATTCTGCAAATATAACCGGGTTATTTATTTCGGAAAAATATAATAAACGCCAAAATTATTTAATAAAATTTTACTGCTTTTACTTACAAACTAAAGTCTGAAATATTATTGGCTGCAGTTTTGTAAACCTGATTTTTAGACTGCTTGTTTATCATAATTGAGTGGGGAACAATTTAAACTCGTGCTGTACCAAAATTTTATTAGTGGCGACAGTATACCCAACCGATTTCCGAACTTTTCAAAATTGAAAAGCTATAAAAGAAGAACGGAAGAAAGGTCCGAATCAATTTTGTTTAAGTTTGAAGTTTAAATTATACATAGAAGTTTTGTAGAATATACTATGAGTACAGTTTCAGAAGGCAGTGGATATTTGTCCTTAGCTATGGTAATACCTTGGGTAACCGTACTTAGTTTTATTATAGGAGGATGTTGTTCCAACGCTTATGCTTTGGAACAGTTGATAACTCAAGCCCCTAAATCTGGTACTTTTAAAGATTCTTTTCAATCATGCTTATAGTTCTACCTTTTCAATTTTAGGAAACTTGATAACGTTTGCTCAGTTTTTAGTTGTAGCTTTAGAAGGGTTATCACAAAATTTGGAGTTGAAAGGAAATGTGTTTAAGTTGAAGGAGCGTAAGATCCCTTTAAGAATTTGGATGGTGATGGTAGCCTTATATTTCTCCTCATCCCTGTTGAACAACATAGCTTTCAGGTTTCATATTCCTATGATTTTACACATCATTTTTAGATCCAGTTCGTTAATATCTAATATGGTATTGGGTATTTTGATTCTTAAGAAAAAGTACTATCTTTATTTTTGCCAAAATTTAATATTTATTTGAATTTAGATACACCTCCCAGCAGTATCTATCAATTACTATGGTTACAGTAGGCGTTTTAATAACTACTTTATCAACAATGAAAACAGATGTAAGTTAGTTTCATTAATATAGTTTCATTAATAGTTTGTAGGAGAAAGGTGTTACTGGTACCTTCAACCAACAACTTATTGGAATTGGTATTTTAACTTTAGCTTTATTCCTCGCTTCATACTTGGGAATCGTTCAAGAGATTACTTATAAAAAATATGGCAAGCACTGGCGTGAGGGTTTATTCTACACGGTAATATCATTTACGTTAACAGGCTCTAACATGTATTTTTTAGCATTTACTCTCTTTACCCTTATTTTTAATATTTTTCTACGATATTTCCGAGCAGTTAAATCTCTATATAAGCTCTGCCAACCTACCTTTCTTATTTTTACAGATCCCCGGGTTAGTGGTATTTTTGTTCACTAATGTAGCCACTCAATACTTCTGTGTAAGCGGTGTACAGCGGTTAAGTAGTATGACCGACGCTTTGACTTTGAACTTAGTCTTAACTATACGTAAGATGGTTTCGATTATATTTTCAGTTCTGTATTTCAAACAACCCATTACCTATAACTTTTTGATCGGTACTACGTTAGCTTTTGCTGGTACTTTCCTATACTCAATGGCATCTATGCCTAAAAAGATAGAGAAATCTGAAAAGTCTAAGGAATAGATATGAACTTTATTTTTAGCAACCTTTTGCTTTATCAATAGCTAACATTATTGGAGCCAATTAATAGATTTTGAGTTATATGACAATTGTAGGATTACATTTATATAAAGATTTATTCTAAACAACTACATTTTTAAACCAATCATTTATTTCTAATAAAAACTATATATTATGCTTTAATTTAATAAAGGAAGTATAAAGTTATATTATATATACACTTTTCGTATTCGAAGTTCAATCAAGTTCAAACTAGAGCTAAAATACTTAAGAAAAAATCTCCTTAATATCTAAACGGTGAAAAGCAATTCAGCTAGCTATTTTTTAATCAAATCCCTTTCAATAAAGTTTTGGAGGTAAACCATTAGAATTTAAGCAGTTTTAGCTAATTTCACCGAATTTAACACTATCAATTAAAAGAGGAAAAGTTGTAAGTTCTGAATTATTAAGCAAAAGTATTTTGGTAAAATTTTAAGGTACTTAGCTTGCAAATTTGCAGTTTAAATTTAAACCAATGAGTTTAACGTTGCTAGTGTGTACTCGATTAATACTCTTTGGCTATACTTTTTGTTCGGTTTTATGGATCGAGGTGAGGAGTTCAATGAAGTTTCTCTATTTATTAAAGAAATGTTCGTATCTCCAAAAAATATTCATCTCCCTTATAAAACTACCTTTAAAAAGATATAAACCTATTTAAAAAATACAAATATATACCAAGTCTTTAATTAATACCATTAGGAAATTATCTATAATTTTAGTAAATACAGTATTTACTATACTTTTCTATCATATAATTTACCGACGAATCTTACGTCTATTGAATTTTTGTTTAGGCAGTACGTCAGGTTCGTCATCCATACCATTTAGTTTATCCAGTTTAGATCTAGCGCTACCGGATTTCTTAGCAGCTAACGACTCTTTCAATTCCTATAAATGTAATTAACTTAATGATTGAAAAGAGTTAAAATAAATTACCAAAGTAGCAATACGTTGAGCTTCAGATACCCTCTCTTGGAGTAGAAGTACCGCATCCTTATCGACGGGATACTGGTCCATCTTCTTACCAGTAACCGCTTCGATACGTTGTAGTAGCTCTACATCATACTGGGTGACCAAAGTTAACGATTTACCGGCACGGCCAGCACGAGCGGTACGCCCTACTCTGTGAATATAATCCTTACTGTGTGTGGGCACGTCATAGTTCAACACTAAATCAACTGAAGGGATATCTAGACCTCTAGCGGCAACATCGGTAGCTACCAATAAGTTACGGGTTCCAGACTTGAATTTGGTAAGGGCGCCTACTCGTTTAACCATAGAAAGTTGACCGTGGAGAGGTATAGCGGGGAAGCCTAAGTTTCGTAACATCAAAGCTACTTTTTGACAATCGTTACAGGTACGGGTGAATACAATTGCTGAGTTCCCAGCCATCTCATTCATCAAGTAGACCAAATAAGAGTCCTTATGTTTGAAGGGGAAGAATAAGTAGTATTGGAGAAGTGTGTCGACAGTTGAATATTTGGAAGAAACTTCTACTTTGACAGGTGCATTCAAAGAAGCCCTCTGTAACTTGGCTACTTTCGTAGTCATAGTAGCTGAAAATAAAAAGGTGTTGCGCTGTTTAGGTAACACTTTTAATATCTGCTCGATTTTCGGTCCGAAATCCATATCTAATAATTTATCAGCTTCATCCATAACCTATTTACAACAACAAAAGTATTATAAGAGGAAAGCATTTAAATTAAAAATATTACCAAGTACTTTAAAGTTCTGAAACTGAACCCTTTTGTATTTTCAATATGATCTTGAATACGGCCAGGTGTAGCAATGACAATATGAGGTTTCTTAGACAAAGCAATAGCTTGAGACATCATATCCATACCTCCTACTATAACACAACTTTTTACACCTATACTAGAACCTAAGGATTCGAACGTTTCTGAAATTTGAATAGCTAACTCTCTATACTTATAAACAAAATAATAAGTTAAAATATTTATACCTGGTGGGAGCTAAAACTAAAGCGAAAAGTCCACTAGGGTTGTTCCATAAACTATGTAATATAGGTAAAGCAAAAGCTGCAGTTTTACCCGAACCAGTCTGAGCCAATCCAATAATATCTCTACCTTGTAAAGCATAAGGTATAGCTTCTCTTTGAATTTCGGTAGGCTTTTTGAAATTTAAATTATCACAGGCTTCACATAATGCAGGTAACAATCCCTATACGATTAAAAATAAAAATTAAGTTTATAAAATCATTTTAAAAGCAAAGTTAAAGTATTTAAAAACTTACCAACTTAGTAAATGTATCTTTATCTTCAGTAGTATCGGTAACATGAGTTTCTAAGCTTAAATCTTCTTGCTCTGAATTTAAATTGTTGTCCGAATCACTATCCGATTCATACTTTGATTTTTCACCTACTTCTGTATCCCTTTTTACCATTAAAATTTATTAAGGTTGAAAATTTTGCTTAAGATATTTTATCTTAAAAAGATTTGGTCTATTTTAAAAAAAATTAATATTACTAAGCTAGAAAATTCGCATAACAGCAAGCCCCGCAAGTTTAGAGGAAAATGCTATTAAAAATAAAACAAATTAATATTATGTTATATCGTTATTTTCTCATTCTTTTTAATATATATAATCTTCAGAAAAAATTCGAAATACTTGAAACGTAGTATAATTTTTTCTTAAAAGCTTAGGTATGAACTTAGGTGTAAATTAGTTTAATAGGCAGGGGAAAAGCTAATATGTGGAACTGGAGAGGACATATAAAAACGAAGGAAAGAATATTATAGCCTTTATAAAAGTTATGGATGTTTATATAATCACTGGTAATATTTGCCTAGCTAAAAATTTTGTGAATAGAAAAGCAGTAAGAGGGTTTGTTAATAAAATATATACTGAAGTATTAGACATTAAAGTAAATATAGCTGTATATAAAATTTATTACCTTAAATGATACTATAAAGTTAATATATATTTAATGAAAGGGTAAAAGTTAGATAATAAATTTTAATTATACATATTAATAACCAATATTATATAACTTTATATTATATTATATAAAACCTATTTTTTTTAAATATAAAAAAATAACAAAAAAAAATTTAAAATAATATAAAAAATATTAAGTTTAAAATAAAAACTAAGCTGTAAAATTTCTAAAAAATGTTGCTTATATGAATAAATTAGATGCTAGAGATACACTCATTAATTTTTTTAAAAGTAGTAAAATATATTAAAATAAAAAAGAATAATATTTAAATAGTAGGTATTAAAATTTAAAAAAAACTATAAAAAGTAAATTTAAATTTATTATAATAGTTTTTAATAATTTTTTAAACTATTAAATTAAATAATTTAAAAATTTTATAATATAAAAATATAAAAGATATTAAAAGTAAAAATAAAAACTAATTTTATTATAAAATAATTATATCAAAGTAAGAAATTAAAGTAGAACTAATGTAAATATTTTAGTATAATAAAAATTAATAAAGTTTTTAATATAATATAGTAACTATTTAAAGCTATAAATTAAATTATATATAGTAATATATATAAAATTTAAGTAATAATAATTATTATAAAATTTATGTATAGGGATAAAATCCTTAAAATATTAATATTTTAAACTTTTATTTTAATTATAAAATAAATATTTTAAAAATAAAATATTAATATTTTTAGATAAAAACTATATTAATATAGAATTTTAAAATTCAAAAAAAGCTATATATATATATATAAAATAGATTTTAAATGTAAAAATAAAATAAAAATAGCTAAATAATAAAAGCTTGCTATTATTAATATAATTAAAAAAAATATCAATATAGCTATAATTTTAAGTATACTAAAAATAGATTTAACTTTAGTTAAAATTAGAAAAAAAGCAGTTTTTTGACTTAAATTTAATATAATTAATTTATATATATTGAAAAATTAAATATTAAAGCTAAAAAATAAATTTAAATTATTAAAATAGTTAATATATTTTTTTAATAAGTAAATATATTATATTTTCTAATAACAAAAACTTAAAATTTATAAAAATAGCTAAAATATACAATTATACTAAAAGTAAATTACTAATATATATAATTTATTATATAAATATTAAAGTTTAAATTTAAATAAAATTTTAAGATTTATTTAGATAAATAAATGCATTTTTACTAAGTTTTTAGTTTATATTAATAGAATAATTTTTAGAATAAAAAATATTAGCTTTTAAATTTAATGCTAAAAATAAAAATAATTAGTTTAATAACTTTAAAATTAATATATATAATATATTAACTATATTTAGTAAGTTAAAGTTAGTATAAATATATAATTTATTAATTTTACTAGTTATATAGTAATATTAACTAGCTATTTTATTTATTTAAAAAAATAATAAAATATATAGATATTTTAATACTTATTTATAATAATACCTTTTTTTATTATTTTATAACTATTATTATATATTTTAATAAAAAAAATATTAAAGTTTTAAAATAGCAAAACTACTTTTTAAACTTTAATTTTATTAAATATATATATAAATAAATAATTAGCTACTTTTAAAAATAGCTAATTTCTATATAAAAAGCTTAATAAAAATTTAAAAACTTAAT
>JAWQFY010001306.1:0-11286 GCA_037055185.1 Capillidium rhysosporum
TATTTTTTATAAAGTTACTATACTATTAAATAAATTAAAAAGCTATTAATAAAATAATTAATATAAAAATTTAATAATATATACATATTAACTCTTTTTATAATATATTTACTATTTAAGTTAGATATAAAGTATAAATTATTATAAATATAATTTAATAGTAAAGCAGTATAAAAGCAAAAAAATATAGCATTTTTTGTTAAATAAATTTACTACTTGATAAATTAAAATATTAATAGTTACATATAAAGTAAAAAAAAGTATTAAGCTATATAATAATAAGATATTTATAATAAAGTTGTTATTAAATTATTAAAATTTAATTATAAATAAATATAAAATAAATATACTAAAATTTTTAATAAGTATTTATTTATAATATATAATAAAAATAATTAATTTTAAAGTTATAATACTAAAGTATATATTTTTATATACTTTTATATACTTTAATATACTTTAATAGTTATTAATATAAGATAAAGCTATAAAATTATTAAAATATAACTTATTTTAGCTAAAGCTAAATATAATTTAATAATTTTAAAGTAGAAAATTATAGTTTTTTTTAGATTAAAATTTTCTATTTCTAAAAAAAAAAAAACAGTATTTTAATTTTAAAATAAAGAAAAGTATTAATATAATTAGTATTAAAAACTATAAAGTAGTTTATAATAATATATTATATAGTAATTAAGTATTTTATAATAAATATATATTTAAAAATATAAAAAGTAGCTTTTAAAAAATTTAATAATTTATATTAAAGTAAATAATAATAATAATTTTATTGTTTTTTATTATTATAAAGTTTAATTTAATAAATAATTAATAATGAATTTTAATATTATTATTATATTAAAAAGCTAATTAATAAAAGAAATAAAATAAAAAAAATAAAAAATAAATTTATAAACTAATTTTTTAAGTTATATAATAATTATTATCTTTTAAAATTTTAATAAATATAATAATAAATATATTTTTAACTATTATTTAATTTATAATTACTTTTTAAAAAGTTAATAAATTATCATTTTTAAAATTAAAATTTATTAAGTTATATTTTTTAATAAAAATTAATAAAAAAATAAAACTATTTCAATATATTAACTAAGTAAAAATAAAAAAATATAATTATTTAATATTTTATAAATTAAAAAATATATATTTTTAAAGTTATTAAAGTTTATTTAAAACTAAAAAATATATTTTTTAAATATAAACTAAAATAATAGTATTTTTTAATTATTTTCTACTTTTAGTAATTTACTTAAAAAGAATTAAAAAATTAAAAAACTTTTTAAAATTAAGTAGTTTAAAATAAAATAATTTTAAAAAAGGAAAAAGTATTTGTACTTTTTATATTAAATCTATAAAATAATAATAATAATTTTATTAATTATTAAATAAATTAAATTCTAATATATATTACTTTAAATTTTACAAAAAATCATATGTTTTATTATTAAAATGCTATAAAACTATAATAAAATTAATAAAAATTAAATAAAAATAAATAAAAAATTAAGTAATAATAATTAGTTAAAATTTAAAATTTAAAAATTTAGTTATTATTAAATTAATAAAAATAAACTTATAAATTAAAAGTAAAAAAACTAAATTTAAGTTTTTAATTAAATAAAATAATAATAATAAATGTTTATTTTAAATAAAAAGCTATAAAAAATAAAAATAAAGCAAATAAAAATAATAAAAAATAAAAGTTTATATACAATTAAAATAACTAATTTTTTTAAATTTAATTTTTAAATAATTTAAAAAGTTTAGGTTTATATATTTTTTTAATTAAAAATTTAAGTAAAAATAAATTTAAATAATACTAAATTTTATAAAAACTTAAGAAAAAATAATTAAAAAAATTTAAAAAATAATAAGTTATAAACTTAATTAATAAATTTTAATGATAATATATATAAAATATAAACTGAATTTAAGAAATATATTTATAAAATTATAAAAAACTATTATTAAGCTAATAAAAATAAAATAGCTAAGAATTTAATTAAGTTAGCTTAGCTATATACTATATGATTTTTATAAGCTATACTTAATAAAATATAAATAATTGACTAAAATTAAAATATATATTTTTCTTATTTGATAATAATTAGTAAATTTGTTTGCAAATAGTTAATATTTATCATAATTTATATTTATAACTTTATTAACTCTAAATGCTATTTTAAAGATTTGTAAATTAAATTGCTTTATAATTATAAATAGTAAAAAAAGTTAATTAAATAAACTAGTATAATTTGTAATGTAGTAAAAAAAATTTAGTGAATTTTATAAATATATTAAAATATTTTCAAGTAACTACTATAAAAATATGAAAAAGATTATAATTGTATTATCCAAAATATTAATATAAAATTAGAGTAATAAGTACTATTATTATTATTATTTTAAGGTTTTTAAGAACAATTTTCAATAATTATAAATAATTGAGGTTTAAAAACACATACATCCAGCCAGATGAAGCCAAGGTCATGAGCTTTGGCTATTGGGCTTACAAAAATATGCGGTCAAGCTTACCAAGGTTTCTGGCATTTGCTCTGGTAGTGAAGAAGTTGACCTGAGTCAATATATATTAATTGGAGTATTCTTATTTCCTTTTTCTACCTTTTAAAAAAATATATAAACCAACATTTCCAACAATAAAGTTAAATATTAAGTAAACATATTAATTTTCTAACTATTTACACCACTCTAAAGCACAAATTCAGATTGTTAAATCTAATTTCCGGTGCACTTCAAATTTTTGAGACTGCTCCTCTATTATATATGCACTAATTACAATTTTACTATTTATATTCAGATAGTAGAAATCGTCATTTCCTGTGATTCAACCATTTAAATTTGCGAAAAAAACTGGAGTTTATTAAACAAAAATGATCTTTGTGTATTGAAATTAATTAAATGATTGGATATAATACGACTCTCAAACAATTTAAATTTTGAGTAGGTTGGGTGAACGAACTCCAAACCGAAGTTGAAGGCAAAAATTATCATAATTAGACTGTACTACACCTTTCTGGTTTAAAAATTTTAGTTGTAAAGAAAAGTTAATAAGGCGACTATATTCGCAATTAATTTTAGTATATATTTAGAGTTTAGTGAACGCTTTAGAGGATTTAACTTATAGTATTGAGTTTCGATTACGAAAAACATCGTATATAAATTTTTATAGATACGATATTTAAATAAAGATGCAAACGAATGTTAGATTTAGAATTCCTAAGTTTAGGTTGGTTAGAGTTTTTACTGTCATCTGTATATTTTTACAGTTTTTAAAGTCTGAATCGAGTACATCAATTTATCAAAATTTAGCTCTGCAGCAGGCTCAACAGTCAACTTCAGCTATCCAATCCAACTTAATTAAAATTCTAGAAGAGAATGTGGAAGATAAAGTTCCCGAAAAGGTAAATTGAATAATATTTCTTAAGTTAATTCGGTTATAGTGTAGCAAAATATGGTTACAACCAAATCCTTGTTTGTACGTGCAACAGAACTGCGCAGAGCTGTCAGAAGGGTTTATAGATTTTTTAGACATATATTATTGCCACCTCAACCCATACTTAGGTCCATCTATAGCAGTATTTACAATGATATCGATGTTAGGCTTGATGTTTTTATTTCTAGGTACGGTAGCCAGCGATTTCTTTTGTCCCAATTTAGAAACTATAGCTCAATCGCTACAACTTTCCGAATCGGTAGCTGGTGTCACTTTTTTAGCATTTGGAAACGGTAGTCCTGACCTGTTCTCCACTTTCTCCGCACTCAAGGCAGGTTCGGGAGCTTTAGCTATCGGTGAGTTGATCGGTGCAGCTTGGTTCGTAACAAGTGTCGTAGTAGGTACTATGGCGGTGGTCAAAAGTTTCCATGTGGTCAAACACCTCTTCCTACGAGACTTACTGTTCTTTACCGGCGCCGTGATCTGGATAATCATTATAGTTTGGGACCAGAAATTGACCAAATTTGAATCCATTGGTCTCGTCATCTACTACTTCACCTACGTCAGCACGGTAGTCTGTATGAACTACTTCACCGTTAAAGGTAGGCAACCTTTCCACACAAATATTTCGGCCAGAGCTATCGATTACGGTGTAAGCGAATTTGGCTCTGGTTCAAGTTTTCCCAATGAAATTGATGATGAGTTGGAAGGGCTGCTGATGAGTAATTTAGAACGTAAGTTCTAACCCATTCAATTGGGCAGCAATCTTTCTTTTAATTTTTTAGTTGGTTGATTTAGCATTTTAACTCTGTTTTGAAATATTTACTTATATGTTGTTATTTAGAAAACGAAGTCCCTGGTGAAAGTACTAGGTTAATCTCTCAAATGCAACATGCTTCTCCCTTGAATATGAGTCCAACCTCGATCAAATCAGCTAATTCTAACGATGAACGTCTACCAGTTATTACACCTATCACTTATTATAAAAAACTTAGTTTTTGGACTATTGATGAGGTACATTGACGTTCGAATTATCTTGTTTATTTTATTTTAAGATTACTCGGGCTTTGAACAACGGCCAAGATAACCGACCTATTAACCCTTTGCAACGACGTCGTACCGAATTCTTACCGGTTTCTGCTAAACTGTCATCTCGAGTTCTCGGTGGTTCCTTCAACGAGTCTCCACCAATGCGGCCTATCCGTACATACTCCGATTCTTCGATTATTAACCATTCCACTAATCCAATTATCCTATTGCCAAATTCTGATTCGTTACCAAAACGTAAGGCTTAAATTTATCATTTTAACTAAAATCCAATTTTAGCTAAGACTCCTAGCCATGTACGGTTTGATGTAGAGAGTTTAACGCCTACGCCTTCTCCCTCAATATCTACGCCTACCCATCTTAAACGACCCAACGCACCCGCCTTCATCACGATCCCCGATCCGGATCAGACTACCACTTTATCTTTGTCACCGTATCAGGAAGTCGACCTACCACAGTTCCCTTCCGACTCCGAACCGGTTACTTCATCTACCGATATGCCAGTAACTCCAACGTACCAACGTACCGCTCTATGGCAGCTACTATTCCCCGGTTTGTGTGACTGGCGCCAGCTCACACTGTTTGAGAAAATGTTCAACTTCATGTCCCTGCCGGCTATTCTTGTCCTCACCTTGACCGTACCTACCCCCGCTTATGACGACCTCAACATTAACCCCTGTATGACACCAATACCCAACCCCGAACTCCCGTCCATCATCATCAACTCCCCGATACTCCCATTACCAATACCAACTCCACCTACCTCGGCCACCTGGTACAAATTCGTTAATGACGACAGTTTCACCGCTGACCTCCTTCTGAGTACCCTCCAGGCGTTCACCATCCCCATTTTCCTGTTCGAAACGGTGCTAGGTACACTTTATTTAATACTTATAAGCTGATTTTGTTAGTTTCCAATGACTTGGTTGATCGTCAGGATATCATTTATGCTGTCGGTGTCGGTTTCGTACTCTCTTTTGCGCTCATGGCACTCCGTATCACCACTCGTAAATACCGTACCACTTTACCCCGCCCTACTAAGCTGGTCAAAAGCCTATTTGGGTTCGCCCAGTCGTTATGTTGGATATCTATGACCGCTAACGAGGTTGTTGATATACTCAGAGTAACTATTATTATATTTGACTATAGTTAATCGCTAACTTAATTGTAGGCACTTGGAATCATATTCAGTATCAACGAAGAAATAATAGGCCTGACTGTGTTCGCTGTGGTATATTTTAATACACTTTTAGTTTAATTTTAAACTTCTCTTTAGGGAAACTCTCTAGGTGATTTGGTAGCTAACTTCTCGGTCGCTCGGATGGGTTACCCTATGATGGCAGTATCGGCATGCTTCGCTGGTCCTATGTTAAGTAAATTTTCCTATCCTTTCTTCCAAACCTAACTTTCTTTATTCGTTTAGATATGGTGTTAGGCCCAGGTCTTGCTGGTACTTATCTAGGTATAACGCGTGGTGAATCATTAAGTATCCCAGTTACCCAAACTATGCTTACGGCTGGGTTCGCTGTACTTTTTACCCTCGTCGCCTATAATATCTACCTCCATACCAACCAATTTCGGATTGGTAAGAAGTTCGGTATAGCACTCATCACTTTTTACTTCTTTGGTATGTGTTTCAACATACTGGCTACTATATTCAACTTTGGGTAATTAATGGACTATTCGAAATTTGCAGCTGTGGAGCGTATCTATCTGATTTAACCTGACGTCTATTGAAATTGGGTAATTTGAGCTAGAAGTCAATTCCACCCCTATTACCTGAATTGCTGTAAACAATTTGAAAGTTGAAGGATGCTATTTTTATACTACATCCTACTACTCTTGAACAATCTTTTTGTACTTTTGGCACTATTTATTTAGAATTTAATACTTTTTTACTTACATTTATAAATTTTGAAAATATGTACACCTTTTATTATTATTTTGATTTACACTATAGCAGAAAATCTATGATTTTACCTGAGTAAGACGATAAATTTGAATTTAATTTAATTAATTTAGCTTTTTTTATTAAATCAGCTTAGTTATTCAGATGGGTTTTTACATATTCCATTTAAAGCTTCTTATAGAAAAAATATTTAATTAAATTTTAAGCTTAAAATTTGATAGTTATTTAAATTTTTTAACTATTTTAGGTACTTATTTATTTTAATCATTTCCAAATAAACTGATTTATATAGAGTACCTATTACTAAGTAGGATTAAAGTTAAGTCTAACAGTTTCTAAATTAAATAATTTACAGATGCTTAAATTTGAAACTCAGTTGTAAATTTTAAGATTGATAAAACTAAAAAAAACCAAGTTTAAACCTAAATTTTTATGCAAAGTTTAAACTTGCTTATACAACTTTAATTACATTTGTAATAAATATTAAAAAATTATAATAATATAAAAAATTCAGCAACTATTAAAATTAAATGATGATATTATTTATTTAGATATAAATAAATTAAAATATTAAATCAAATAGATTTTTTAACTTTAAAAAAACAGTACTTAAAATATTAAAGTTTTAATATAGTTTATTTTAATTTACTTTTATAATAAACTAATAAAACTTAATTAGTAATACTTTTTTACTTAAATTATATAAAAATTTTATTTTTTCTTTATAATAAAATTAAAAGTTAAAATTTTTAATTAGTTTACTTTAAAGTATACAATAAATTAATAATAAGAAAATAGGTTAAAGCTATAAATTTTTAACTAATATTAATATTTATACTAAACTATGACATATAATACAAATTATCTTTAATTTTAATCTATAACTGTATTATTATCTATTAATAAAATATAATTAAAATGTAATTAAGAAATATTACTTATATTTAAAAAATGCTATAATTATTTTTAAAAATAATATCTTATTTTTTAACTATTAATAATTAAAAATATAATTAGTAATTATAATAACTACTAATTTATAGTTAAAAAATAACTATATAAAATACCTATTTTTACTTACTTTTTAATCATTCTCACTATTATTATTTTAATAAATATAACTTTTTCTTATTAATTATTTCTAAATCTACTTTAAAACTAACTTTTAAATACTACTATTAAAATATTATATTTTTTTAATAAAATATCTCAACTAAAAAATAGGTATTTTTTTAGCTATTTAAATACTTTATTTTACTAGTTAGATTAATATCTTTATTTATAGTTATTATATTTTAACTTAAAAACTCTAATATAATATTTTTTTAACTTTTTTTATTTCTGAATTTACTTTTATTTTTTCTATATAGATTTTTTTTTCTATTTTTAAATAAGTATAGCTTATTTTTTCTCTTATTTTAACTAGAATATTTAAAAAAATTATTAATTTAACTAAAAATTAAAATTTTAAAATTTAAAATATTAGTAACTTATAAATAAAATAATAATTTAAATATTATTTTTTATTATTTTTAATATTTTCTTATTTCTATTTATTAAATTTTATACTTATTTTTATTTAACTAATTATATTAAATACCTATTAAAATTTTTTTATTTTTAAATTTAATATAATAGTTTATTACTATATTATTAAACTACTATTATTTATAATAGCTTATATTTAATATATTTATAAATATTAAAGAATATTTCTAGGTTAAAATTTATTAATAATTATTTGTAATAAATAATTTCAAAAATATAAAATTGCAAACTTATTTTTTAAAATTTTTATTTTTATTATAATTAAAATTTTATATATAAAAAATCAAAAATTAAGCTACTATTTAAAATAAATTATTTAATTTTAATTATAAATTAATATAAATAATAAAAATTATATAATTAATTATAAAATAAATTTAAATTTAAAATAGTTTAAAAATAATTAATTTAATAATAAAAGCTTATTATTATAAATATAATTAAAAAGGTATAAATATAAATATTACAGTATAATTTTTAAAAATTAAACTAGTATTTATTAAAACTTATAGCAAAAATATTAAAAAGTACTAAATATAAAATTTAAAAAAAAGCATTTAAAGTTAAACTAAATATTATAAAAAAATTAATTAAACTTTATAATAATTAAATAGTAAATACTAAAGTAAATAATTAAACTAAGATAAAAAGTAAAGCATATAAACAGATTTTTAATTAAAAAATGTTTAAATTATTAATATATTTAAGACTTTTTTTGCTTTAAAAATAGTTTAAAATATGCAATTATATCTAAAATAATTAAATAATATATATAATATTTTAAAAATTATATATACTAATAAATATTTTTTTACTAAGTTTGAAATATATAATAATAAAGTAATTTATAAGTTTAAAAAAATATTAGCTTATAATATATACATATAATAATTATAACTATTTTGGTAAATTTAAAATTAATATATATATAATATTAAATATATTTAGTAATTTAATACTAATTTAGATAAAAAATATATTAATATTAATAATTATATTAGAATATTAAGTAATTATTATATTTTTATAAGAAAAATAAAAACTTTAATTAATTAAATAATTTTAATATTGTGACATCCGGTCTTTGGTATAACACTAGTGGCAATCTTTACATTGTGCGGTACAAAATACTACAATGCAGAGGTAGCAACAAATATAAGCATTTGTATAAAGAAGTTAGTAGATGGCAACAAAGTGAGATCAATTTCATTATTGATTATAGTGGTAAAAAATGTAAATGCTTAGTAAGCAATGTGGGCAAGCAAGATTGGCAAAAATTTGGTAGCAAAATCAACATGCGTTTGTAAATAGTCAAGGTTGCAGGTAGTGACGGCTGCAAGGACCACAAACCATCCAGTGGCAAAGAGGCAACTAAATTCTACATAAAGGATTTGTAGGAGGAGACAAGGATATCTGCAATTTTGAACGGCCTCCATATCTCCAACAAAACAGAAAAATAAAAATAATACAAAAACAAGAAAAAAATGTAAATATCTTACCATTATATGGTGGAGGCGACTTTTTATGCAATTCAGTATAATAAGAAATGGTTTTACGATAGGTTAAATTGTTGGCAGTCATGGTTGGTTGAACGTTGGTGAGGTAAAGTTCTTTGTTGTTTAGCGCTGGCAGCTGTACTAGACTCATTTATAGATGTTGAACTTGTAAGTTCTTGAGTGAGAATAACGGAACAACAAATTATTCTTTGTTCAAATTTTTGATTAAATTGTTGAGATAGATTTGAGTAATTTTGTCATTTGAAAATAGAAGAAAAAATGATAAAAATTAAATAAGCTTGAAAAAAGATGGTAAAGAAATGATAGGAATGATCATTAAGTCAGTGACTTATAAAGTTGCTAAGTGACGGAACGTCACAAATATATAATAAAGTACTATTTTATAAAGTAGCTTTTATTATTATATATTTAAATAAAAAAATATTAGTATTTTTAAATAGCTATCTTATTTATTTAATTTTAATATAATAAAATATATTTAAGCTTAAATTTAAATTAAGCTAAATAAATATAGTAAAATATTATAAACTTTAAACTATTTATAATATAATATAAATAATTATTTAGATATACTAACTAATAAATATATAATATAATTTACTAATAATCAAAAAAATAAAATATATTATTATATTAAATTTAAAATCCTTAAAGCTACTTATTAAAATTTTTATTATATTAATAAATTAAATTTATTATTGCTATTTTTATTTTTAGTTAATTTATAATTTATTTAAATTTAAATAATAAAATTTTAAATTTAAACTATAAGTAATAATTAATTAATACTAATTATACTAAAAGGCTAAAATAAATTAATATTAATTTAGTTTAATAAAACTTAAAAATAAAATTATTAACAAAATTAATAAAAATTAATATATTTAAAATAAAATAATAAAAATAACTTAATAAATATTTTTTTTATAAAATTTTAAAAAACTTAAGTTTTAAAATTTTATTTTATTTTTATTTTAATATTGATTTTTTTAAATCTAAAAATATAAACTTTATAAAAAGTATATTTAAAATATTTTCTAACTAAATTAAATTAATATTAAATAAAATTATAAATACTAATTAATATTTTTAAATTTTTAAAATATAAGTCTACAATTTAATACTTTTAAAATAATTTATAACTAATAATTAATAATTAAATTTATTCTAAAAGTATTTTTAATATTTATAAATTTATATATATATAATAGTATTTTAAGTATATTAATAATTTAATAAAATTACTATATTTACTAATTTATTATATTTTATTTATTTTTATATACCTTTATACTATATATTGAAATAAAATTATTTTTATTTAATAATATTATTATAATTTTACTTTTATATATTTTTTATAAATTACTTTTATTTTTTAATATAATATAAATTTTTTAATTAATATTTAAAATAAAACTATATAAAATTTAATACTTAATTATATAATTTTATTATTTAGTTATTTATTAAAAAAATTTTTTTTTAAAAATATAATAAAAAATACTTATAAGAATATATTTAGGCTAAATAAATATAATTAAAATATAACTTTATTTTAATTATAGCTAATATATATATAAATACTTTTTTAGTAAGTAATTTAT
Source organism: Capillidium rhysosporum (assembly GCA_037055185.1). Lineage (NCBI taxonomy): Eukaryota > Fungi > Entomophthoromycota > Entomophthoromycetes > Entomophthorales > Capillidiaceae > Capillidium > Capillidium rhysosporum. Next base: position 11,107 of record JAWQFY010001306.1, read on the forward strand.
ATATATTATTTTTTTAAATTATAAATTTTTATAAAATTTATTCTATTTTAATTAATTATATTTATATTTATTTAGTTTATATATATTATATATTATATATTTTTACTTTTTTAGTTAAATAAAATTTTTACTTTTTAACTTTTTTGCTTAAATTTTAAATTTTATTATTTTATAATTTAA
>JAWQFY010001307.1:0-11274 GCA_037055185.1 Capillidium rhysosporum
AAATTAAGCTAATAAAATTAGCTAAAAATAAATATTTTAATTATATTTATTTACTTTTTATTTATTAAAAAGTATATAATATTTAGTATATTTTACTAAAAATATTTTAAAAAATAAATATTACTTTTAAAAATACCTTTATTACTATATAGTAAAAATATATTTTTAAAAATTTATATATTAATGAAAAATTTAAAAAAAATAAAAATTTATATATTTTTAGCTATTATTTATAATTTTTTAAAGTAAATTACTATAATAATATTTTAAATATATATTAAAGTTTTAATAAAGTATTTGTATAAAAATAATATATATATATTAAAAAAAACTTATATTTTTATTATATAACTATATAAAAATTAAAAATTTATAGCTTATACTATACTTACAAAATAGATATAGTAGTGCAAAAATAAGAAAAAACTTTAAATATCAAGTATATATTAAGAAATAGTTTTATAGTTAGAGATATATATAAAACTAATTAGATCTATTTTTTAGTTAAATATTTAACTTTTATTATAAGAAAATATAAATATAAATATAGAATATATATATATTTATAAATTATATACTTTATATATTATTTTACAATTAATTTAAGCAAATTTTAAAATTATAGTATATTAAAACTTTGCATTAATATACTATTTTAAATATTAAAATAGCTAAAATATTAGCTTTTTTTATACTATATAGCAAAATAAATTTAATTTAAATATATTTAAAATATTTGAAATATCTCTTTTTTCTTACTATACTTAAAAAATAAGTATATAATTTTACTAAGCTTAGCTTAATAAAATATAAAGTTATATATATATTATAGTAAATCTAAAAATATTTTTAAATATAATAAAATTAAATAGTTTTTAAACTTTATAAAGTTTAGAAACTATATTTTTAAGCTATAATATACTATTAAAATAGTTTAAAAAAATTAGTATAATACTAAAGTAAAAACTTAATATTAGGAATATTTTTTTAAAAGATACTTTTTAAGTAAACTAATTATTAAAGTAGTATTTTTTAAATTTATATAGTTTTACTATATAAATAAATGCAAATTTAATAAGTATAATATTTTAGCAACTTTTTTATTAATATAAAAATTATATATACTAGCTTAATTAAAATTATAATTTTAACTATATAGCAAATTATAGCTTATATTAATTAAATAACTTTAAAGTTAACTATTAAAGCTATATTTTAATAATATAATTTTTTTTAATATATTAAAACTTTATCTTTAATATATGAAATCTATATTTAATATATATAAAAGATAATTTTAATACTAATGTATTTATAAAAATATTATAAAAATATATAAATTTACTTAGATAGTTTTATTTTAAGCTTTTAAAAAAAGTTAATTTAAAAAATTATTAAGCTATCTTAATATATAAATTTATTATATAATAGTAAGTCTATTTTTTATACTGTTATAATAATTAAAAATTATATTAAAAATACTAATATTAAGATTTTTAACTAGTTTTTCATTATATAAAAAAATGTACTTAATTTAAATCTTAATTTAATTAAAAATATCTAAATTTTTTTTATATAGTAAAGAAAAAAAATATTAAAAATTTATAGAATTATATTAAGTATATTTTTTTATATAACAAATAAAAAGTAAAATAGTAGTAAAGCTAACTTAAAAAACTTATATATAGCTATAAAAAGTATATAGCTCTTAGCTATATAATATTAATAAAGTAGTTAAAGTTTAAAGTTTAAAGTTTTTAGCTATAAGCTATTAAATTAAGTATTAAAAAATACTTTAATATATATATCTTTATTTAAAGTTAATATAATATAATTTTTTATAAAAAAATATTTTTTAATTAAAATAATACTTAATATATATATTATTTAAATATTAGAAAATTTTAAAATATTTTACTAAAAGTTATATAAAAAAAATTTTAAATATATTTAATATTTTCAAAAGTATACTAGCTACTATATATTTAATATACTTTTTTTAAATTTTAATTTATTAAAAATATATATAAATTTTAAAGAAAAAAAATTAAACTATAAAATTTATTAGAAAAAAATATATTATAATAACTTTAAAAAATATATATTTATATTAATTATTTTTTTATATTTAAACTTATAATTTATAGCTACTAGCTATAAACTTTAAGCTAATACAAATTTATTAAAGTTATGTAAATATTTATAAGTTTTTTTAAATTAGCTTTACTAGTATTTTTTGTAAAATCTAAGCTTTATAAGACTTTTTTATTTTATAAAAAAAGTATAATTAATATAAATTTTTAAATTATTTTATATTTTTTCTACTATTTAAAAAATATAATATATAATTTTAATAAACTTTTTTTAGTATTTTGAATATAAATTATATAATATTTTAATATAATTTTTAAATAAAAAAATAGTAAAAAAGGTAGTTTTTTACTATATAAAAACTAAAGCTTTACTTTAAAATATTAAAATAATTTAATAATTTTTTAAGCAAAATTTTAAAAAAACTTAAAATAAAACTATTTAAGTAAAATTATAAATTTTTATAGCTATATTATAAAAATTATTTATATTAAAATTAATATATATTTATATATTTATATACTTAAAGTAAAGCTTTAAATATATTAAATATTTTTTATACTTTTAAAAAATAATTTTAAAAGCTAACTTTATTATTATTAAATTAGTATAAGTTATAATTTAGTATATAATTAATTTTATAACTTTAATCAGACTAATATATATTATTTTTATATTTATAGTTATACTATAAAAATAATTTTAAATATTTAAAAATATATAAAAATTATATATATACTTTTTATATTTGCTTTCTTTTAAAGCTATATTTTAATAGTAAAATTAAATATCTACTATTTAAAGTAAAGTTTTAAATAGCTTTATCTAAATTTAAAAATTATATAAATATACTATATAAGTAGTATAACTTCTTAATATATATTTATTATTTATTATTTATAGCTTTAAATATAATTATTTTATAATTTATAGCTTATTTTTATACTATTTACTTATAATATAAATGAAATCTAAGCTATTTTTTAGTATTTTTTATAATTATATAATAAAAATATTAGTTTTTTTAAATATATAAATACATTACTACTATATTAATATTTTATTAAAATTTTAATATATAAATATAATTCTATTATAATAATATATTTTAAAAATTTATAAATAATAGCTAATATATATATTAATAAATAAAATTTTAAAGATATATACTTTTTATATAATAGTAAATATATTTTTATTAATAATATTTAACTTATAAAAATTTAAAATTTTTAAATTTTTTTGGTAAAGTGTATTAAATGTTATATACTTTTTAATATATATAAAAGTATAAATAAAAATTATTATTTTTAGCTAATTTTATTAGCTTAATTTTTTAATATTCAATTTTAAAATTGAAATTAACTACTTTAAAAAGTAGTTAATAGTCTATTTAATTTTAAAAGCCTTAATAATAATATATATTTTATAGTATTTAAGTTCTTTTATATAAAACTTTACATACTTTTAATTTAGCTTAAGGTAATAAAAGTAAAATATATAAAAGTTTTAGCAAAAAAGATAATTATATAGAAAACTATATAGTAATACTATACTTAATTTTTAATTTTAATATTTTTTACTTTAAATAACTTTTTTTATACTGTTTTATTTTATAATTAATAATAATAATAGTAATAACAATTTTTTAAATATATAGTTATTATATTGATGATATATATATATATTAGTATATATTATATATAGTTATAGTGATATACTATAAAAAAGCATAAATAACTTGCTAAAATATATTTATTTTCATTAATATTATACTTTAAAGTTATAAATAATAGTATTTTTTAATTTGCAAAGTAAAATTTTTAGTATAAAATTTTATTTATACTTAAAGATATATTAATATTAATTTTTATTAAAAGTTTTTATTTACTTTATATTAGCTAATTTTAATATTATAAAAAATAACAAGCAAAGATTTAGCAAAAGTTTTTTTTAAATATAGGTATATATAATTATAATTGAATAATTTTTTGCTTTTTAGTATACAATTATTATAAAAACATAATATATAAAACATAAATTAACCAAATTTTTAATAATTAAAAAATATTTATTAAATAATAAAGTTAACTTATATTTTATAATAAATTGAAAAAACATACAAAAAATCTAAAGTTTTCATAAATAAGCAAATCAAAAAATAATTATAATTGTTAAGAAATTTAGTTTTAAAATATCATATCAATATTTATTGTATAAATAGCTATATTTGTAATAGATTTAATAATATAAAGCTTAAAAGCTGTTATAAAATCATCTCTTAAATAGAATTTAAGTATGCATAAACATGTATATTATTTTTTTGCTTTTGATCTGAGCCCAATTCTTAAAATCAAATATAACCTTAGAACTAAAAGGAAATAAAGACAATGATCTGATTACTATGCTATTTATATAGCCCTCAATGAATTATAGTGAGCTCCTAATCCATATTCATGTTGATGATATCTAAAATTGGTTAATAATAAATAATAAAACGTAGTACAATAGCTTCAGACTAGGGATCGATTTGTAATCTTCTCCTATTTTTACTGTATCACCCTTTGCTTTGATAATTGATATAGGTACATTAAATGCTTTAGATAACGCAATGATCTATAGAAGAAAAATTAAAAAGTTATATAAGAAAAAATTACCTCAGGTTGGCCGCCCCAAGTGGCTGTATTTTTTACTTCATCACAATACAACTCGAACAAATCTAAAATAGAAGTTATTAATTATTTCCTCTAACATTTTTAAATAGTAAAATAATACCATCTGACATAATTCCATCCCCAGAGCTCAAAAATGGCAAAAAATCATCTTTATTGTCTTTTATAAATTGTGAAGCCTTACTCCTTACTTCCTCTAAACTAACCTACACAATTTAAAAATAATGTGTAATCAAAACTTTACTTCGATATTATGCAATGAGGATAATTGATCTCTGAAAGCATTGTATAAACAGTGACCATCAGGTTGGATACTATGCAATTTTAATTTCTTATTGCCTATTATAGAGTTTATAGCATTTATTTCTATATCTCTTAATTTAGATAAATTTTGAGCCTCTTTCTCAGCTTCTAACATTACTTTTTCAAGTTCAGCTGCTTTCCGTTCCTATTTTTCAACTATTTAATAATTTCATTAAAAATCAAAAACCTTTCTTGCTTTCTGTCTATTTTTTTTGTTAGTTGTAGGAGTAGGTTTAGGAGGTAAAGCTTTTTCCGAAATCTACCTTAAAGTTAATCTTTTAGTCTAAAATTTTAGATTACCTCCTCTTTTATCTCAGCTTCTATTTTCTCATCTTTTAAAAATTCGGGTTCCAAAATTTTTAAACTAAGCCGATATCTCTCCTCCTCAAGTTTAATTTCCAAATCTCTTTAGCTTTTCAACTTTGTTGTTTAAAGCCCTTTTTTGATTCTTGTCTGGCTTTTTACCAAATGATAACGCCAGTTTTTCTATAGATTGTTGTAATTCTATAGTTTCCTGTTCATGTTGTTTTTCTAAATCTTCCATTTGAATTCAACTTTTGTACAATTTTTAACTAATTTTAAGTATTTATGAAAACTAACTATATTTTGTTAATAATAAAGTATTTGAGGAAGAATGTTCTTAGCTTTGAATCCAAAAAATCAAACCAAAAGAACTTTTCAAAATTACGTTTGCAAAATCTTTAGATACCGATTCCGAATCAACATTAAAGTCTGAAAATAGTAAAAAATTATATTGGTTAGGAGTTAAGTTGTATCTTATAAAAACTAAACTGACGTCTATTTTCTAACACTTTAAATCCATTTTAAAGAGAGCAATAGATATTCGAACTCAACTATTTATACCATTTTTGGATTTTTGAGCTGAAATATGGTGAATATTTAAATATTGTCAAATAAAAAACAAAGGAAACAATAAATCAAATCTATTTGTTTCAAAAACCAATTGAATTCACTCAATAATATTTTGTTTGGAAAACCAATCATAATAGAGCAAAAAAAAGGTATGGGAATGAGTTTTAACAAGCTTAAAAAGTTGTTACTCTACCAAGCTTACAATATAAATCAACATTCAGTATATATTAAATAACAGCCATGAACTTTTCAAGTCTACTAGCTGATGAAATAGCTCGAAAAAGACAGCAAATCGAAAAAACAACCACTAATACAAAGAAGCGTTATGTTACAAAAGGAGCTATAGAAAAATTAAGAGAAGAAGAATATCTTAAAGAGCAACAGATTATTGAAGAAAAACGCAAGGTATTTTTAAATTGATATAAAACTAACCATGTTACTAGGCAAAAAAGGAACTGGCATCTATAGAGCATAAAAAGGATGTCGAATCAGATCCATTAATAACCAAAAGCGATAATAAATTAACTGAGGAAGAAGAGTCAAAATTATCTAACTTATCAGATGAAGAGATCGTGCGTAGATTAAGATTAAAAGGTCAACCTATTCGATTGTTTGATGAAAGTAATAGGCAGCGCCAAGTGCGACTAAGGGCTTTAGAACTAGTTGAAGAGCGTAGCTCTGGACAGCGAAATGATTTTAAATTAAAATTACAAGAAGTAGATACTGATGCTCAACTAGATCTTTTAAAAAAATCAAATATTTCCCAGGAGGATAGCAAGGTAAAAACCAAATCTGCCTATGATTCAATAGATACTACTGTTCTAACTTCGGAAATGATTAACAGTGATCCCGATAAAGTTTACCTTCTTGTATATGTATTTTTCAAACGAACTTTGAGAGCCTGGGAAGCAGATTTAGCAAATCGATCTGAAGAAGTAAAGTTAAGCAGTGAAGGCAAAAAGAATTTAGCAATTTTCCACCAGAGTTCAGACTATCTCAAACCATTCTTTAAATTGGTTAAACGTAAAGCTCTAGACAAGGAAGTTTTAAATTTTATTACTGAAATAGTACTACAACTGCAAGTTAAAGAATACGTTAAAGCAAATGATGCTTATTTGAGACTTTCTATTGGCAATGCACCCTGGCCTATTGGAGTTACTATGGTTGGTATTCATGAAAGATCCGGTCGTGAAAAAATTCATTCTAATCAAATCGCGCATGTACTTAACGATGAGACGCAGAGAAAGTGGATTCAGTCTATTAAAAGGCTAATGACATTTTTGCAAAGAGTTAATCCACCAGATGATATTTCTAAATGTGTTGGTTAGTTGTAACTCGCACTTTTTTATCTTAGTGCTACTATCTTTGGTTGAAAACATTTGTTGATAACAAAATTAATTTTTAGCAAATAAAAACGCTATGACTCTATATAATGAATTTCTGTTTTTTTTAAAGTTTTATTTTATCATGACTTACATAATTTTAATCATCCAGCTTTTATATTTAAATTGTTTAATCTGTAATGTTGAAAAGTATGTATTCAAAGTTGGAAACCTAGCTTATAATTCACTTGATTTATACAAAAACAATTCACCCGGGTAATTTGTTAACATCTTTTCCATACTTAAAATTTCAAATAGTACTTTTATTAAACCATCAGAAATTGTAGTTTACTCCTTAAAAGATACAATCGATAATGGCCATTGTAACAATATGAGCCATCTTTTAATTAATTTAAAAAGCAATAGTTGGTACGAAGTCAAACTAAGCTATTTAGCATCTGTATTATTTTCTTTTGTATTTAATTTTAATTTTTTTTGCAATTAGACGCCGGCTAATATAGACATAAATGTTTATAATTTATTTGAGTATATAGAAACAACGTTAAATAAGAATGATAATTCCGACTGTTTTATAAAATTAAAAGGAAATTGTTTAAGCTTAGATAGAGATGTAGAAAATTCGTTTTATAATATTGTAAATACTTTCCTTATTATTTAGCTTATTTTTAAATATTAGATGCCGCCAGATGAATCATATTTGAAGGAAATTTATTTGATAGATATTTCTATCTGCCAATACATTCCTTTAGATCCTTCAAAACAAACATCAACTTTTAAGTATAATCTATGTAAACTTTTTTTTGAATAAATCTAATAAAATTTTTTTTAGTGGTTGATCCTTTAACTTTCGGAATCTTGCCAGCAAGTATACATAAAACAGTGTTGGCTATACTCATAACTATAGGCATTAGCTACTTATCACTACCACTCTTTTATTCCTTTCTTAACTCGCAGGTATGATTACAAGCCTTTTTAGAAAGATGTAAAGTTATTATGGAAGTATATTAAATAGCACAAGACATTTTTGATTGAATTATATATTTGATCTTTTAAAGTGATAAGTTTTGTGTTGACTTATATTTCTCAACTTCGATTTTTTTAATAATAAAAATGAATTTTTCAAATTATATAAAGCAATTAGCTTCAACCTATATCAGTGCTTTGTAAATGTATATCTTCGCGCAAGTGTTAGAAAATAGCAACGGTAAATATTGAGTTAGTTTGTTTCACATAATCCAGCAGACAATTCCGAAATTTATGATTGAAATAAGTAAAATAAACAATATCCTAGGTAAGCTCAGATAATTTTAATAATAATATATCAAATTTTATAAAATAATTCAGCTTATTTGACTTCTCATACATAAAATATATTGTTAAGTCAGAAATGATTAAAAATGGTAGATTTTAAAGCATATATAATTTTAATTTACTGTTTAGAAGCTTGATATACTGCCTTTATGAAGCCAAAAAATGAAATGCAGGCTAAAAAATGGTCAAATTTTGAAAAGATAAAAGTTAAGATAAGTATATTGATGCTCCAGTAAATTTAATAAAATGACTAAGTCAGCAGAATATAGCAATAAACAATATAACATAAATACCAAACATGGCTAAATTACAATATTTAAAATTTAATAAAATAACACTATCCTTATTCAAGCTTAGTTAACATCTCCTTGACCATAGCAGAACATAATTTGGCATAAGGATTTTCGGCAGCCGCTAACTTTTTAGCAAGATCATGACCATATTTAGCTCCCAATTCTAAATCAGCAAGTGCGGCTTTTGAAGCTTCACTATCATCATTTTCATCATCACCAAGAGCTGCTTTACGTAGAATACCACGTTGTGTATAGGCCTAATGCAAACACATAAATAAAAATACTAAATCTATAGAATATACCTGTTTTAATGCTTTAATATCATTAGTTTTTCTACCAGATTCGATAGCTAAATTTAAATCATTTAAAGATTCTTCAGTGTTTCCTGCAAGTCTATTTGCCTGAGCCCTAAAAAAGAAAGTTAGTATGAAAGTTAAATTTGTAGTAAGCAACCTGTTGTTGTAAGCAGAAGCGTAATCTGGGCATAAAGTAATTGTTTCTGTCAGAATGCTGATTGATTTTTTAATATTTTCTGGTTCTTCAGTCTCGGCAAGTTCAATAGCTTCTGCTTCCATTTTTTGGAGTTTAGCTAATAGTTCAGGTTCGATGGAGGCGTCGCCATTAAGAAGTTCTTCAGGTAACTGATATTGCTTAGCACCAGGAAACCCGCCCTCGGTATCAAAAATGTGTTCCAAAATATCTTGATCTCTTGCAGTTATTTCAGCCATTGTATTATTAATTTGTAGGTTTGAATAGCGAAAGCCAACCAACTCAATCCCTTTTTATACGTTTTAAAATTCGCATAATTTTTATCAGATTTGTAGTTTCAGCCTAAAATACCGAAAACTTCAAAAGCAATAGGTCCAATAAGATATTTAGGCTAACTATAAGCAGTTTTCCCCTTGTCACTACAACCCAGAATTATTGTAGTACTAAGGATTAAAATTAGGATTTTTCTTAAAGTTGTTAGTTTAAATTAATAAGAAATGAGTTTTAGTTTCGATTTGTCTTTCTATTAAAAATTTAACCATATTTTCACGATTTTATAGAAGACTCTAATATAATGTAAATTATTCATTATAATATAAAATTTAAATAAGTCAAAAATTAAATTTTAAAAGTAACTTAATGTTTAATAATAGATATCAGCCGTGATTTAGCTATTTTACTATATATATATATTTAAGTCAAATATTAAATATAGGACTATAAATTCATATCTAAAAGTCTGATTAAACAATTTAAGCTTTATAAAAGCTTTTAACCTTTTATATTTTTATAAAAATAGCTTTTTTTAATTTATATTCTAAAAATGATACAAGGTTGGTAAGAAAATGCTTTTAATTAGAATTAAAATTAAATTTTAAATTGTTTTAAATATGAAAATCTAATAAATAAACTTATAAAAATTACTATTACTGATTTAATATCTATAAATATATTTTTTACTAAAATATAAAAATATATAACTATATAAACAAAATAATGCAGATTGAAAAAATTAATAATAAGTTTTATAAGTATACTAACAACATATGTATTATTATTTATTTAAATTATGAGATTTATACAATACTTATAAAATAAAATTTAAAAAAATTATTCATAATTAGCTAAAATAAATAAATAAATAGTAATAGTATATAAAATAATTTAAAATTAAAAAGTATATATAAGTTTATATAATAACTATTTTTATAATAAATTCATTTAATTTAAAAAAATGATATTAAATATAAATATAAATATAATATAATGCTAGTATACTTAGTTTATTTGATAAAAAAATTAAAATTTATTATTCTATTTTTTACTTTTAAAAAAAGTTTAATTACTAATAAAATAAAAATATATACTTAAATTAATTACTAATATTATAAAATTTTATATTAAAATTATAAATAATATAATTAATTTTAAATTATATTAAATATTTTTAATATTAATAATTATTTAAAAAATTATATTTAATATTTATTTTTTACTATTATAACTATATTTTATTAATTAAACTTACTAAACATTATAAAAATAAATAAATCTAAAAATAAATAAAGCTTAAATAATAATATTTATATAAAGTTAACTAAAAAAATATTTTTTATACTAATTTTACTATTAGAATATTTAACTTTTTAAATAAAAATTAATTTTTATTTTATTTAGAAAATAATAACTTTATTTATAAAAAGTTAAACTTATTTATTTATATTTATTAATAAAGGTAGGTATATTATTTTATTTTAATATAAGTTTAAAATATTATAAAGGTTAATTTAGAAAAAAAATTAAATATAGTAGAAATAAATTAAACTACTATTAATATAATTAATAAAAACTAAAATAAACTTTTATTTATCCAAAATTAATTTTTTAATATTTAAATTT